>PVIR01005969.1:0-68983 GCA_004026965.1 Petromus typicus
GTGAGTATATGTGCACACCATGTTCAGTAATGTGTGTATACATATGTGTGAGAATATGTGTCTAGACTGAGTTTCATGGAAATTCTCAGATCTGCTTGTGCAGACCCTATGCTGTGTCAAGCAGCAGAAGCGGACAGTAGGCTGGGACCCAGTCTTCTGATGGAGAAAGCCCTGGGGAGAGAGTGAGAAATAATAAACCTGTCTCTAAACCCTGTCTCCGAGTAATTAATTAATTAAAAGGTCGGGGATGTAGTCCAGTTCAAAAGCTATGGGTTCATTCCTCAATACTACAAAACAGGAAGGAAAGATGGAGGGCAGGAAGGCAAGAAGGAAGGAAAGAAGGAAAGACAAAGAAAAGAAGGAAGAAAGGACAGAGCAAAGAAGGAAGGAAGAGCACGAAAAGTGACAAGCTGATTTTGAATTTACATGGAAATTTGAAGGGTCAAACAACCTGGGGTACAAAAAAAAATATGGAAGCCTATTACTTCCAGATTTCAAGGCTAACTATAAAGCTTCATAAGCCAAGATAGTGTGACACTGACCTAACGAAATTCCAGTTTAAATGGGTCCCCTTGTTTCTTTTGGGAAATCCAAAATTTCCTGCTTTATTTCTTGGCCCAACCCAGTTTTCTAGAGAAGAATCTCCTTTCAGCTCTAGGACGTGAAAGTCTCCAGGTCACCCTCCAGGGAAGAGCGTGCAGCCTCCACCTGCGCTCGGTGTCACAGCCTTCCTAGTCCCTCTGAGATCCAAGAGTCTGATTTGGTTTCTCCACGCTTTCTCCTGGCAGCAGGGCTAGGAAAGGGTCTCTCTGGCCTGGGTTTGGGAGGGATCTGAAAAGTTAGCTGCTAGACTTTCAACTTTTCCTCCATCCTCTCCTGCGATGCCTGCGGCTGTGGCTCCTGAGAATCACAGCGGCCTGTTTCTGCCGAGCTGTCCCTCTGTGAGCCGTCAGCCTCTGCTGTAGGGTCAGGCTGCCTCTTCAAAAAGTATGGCCCCATCTGTGCCACCGTCACTCCCACTCTTATTCCTTTTTCCCTAAGAATTTGCACATTTTAACTCCATTGCCAATATTTCATCATGACTGTGGGAGGAAACAGGAAAATGGTATGTGTTTAATGCATTATATTTTACCTTAGGGCACATAACCTTTGTAATTTTATGCTTCTGTACATAAAATGTGGGTAAAGGCCTGGTCCTTCCCAGGTCACTATGAGCATCTAATTACAGAGCTGGGCATCGTGCCCAGAACCGAGTAGATACATAATAAATATTGTCCCTCCTCCCTTTACCCCACAGTTATGCCAGACACCAGCAACAGCCTTATCCCTGACTCCAGCCACTTTCTGTGGCTTCTCCATGGTCATCTAGCATCTAGCACTGACTCCTTGCCCTCAGCAGATCTGCCCTTAACCCATAGTGGGGAAGCACATGAAAAACTTGAGGCTGTAGCCTCCTCCTCTATTGCCCTCAATCTGTAGAGTATCCTCTCCTTTACCTTTTTATGGAATTATTTATTCCAGGATCCCTTTTTTAGAGGTACATCTGCAAACACACAGGATCCAGTTGAGGAAAGACAAAGCTGTCTGCTCACAAACAGGGTTTGCCATGTGCCTTTTTGGTTTTTGGTTGTTGTTGTGTTTTGTTTTGTGTGTGTGTTTTTTCTCTTGAGGTACCAAGGATTGAACTCAGGTACTTGCACTAGCCAGGTAGGCGCAGAACCACTGAGCTAAATCCCCAGCCCCATGCCTTTACAGAAAAGGGACCAGAGACTCATACAAGGTAGAGTGAGTCACACAAACTATCCCATCCAGTAAGCCGTAGAGCAGGTAGAGCCACCATTCAAGTCAAACTCCAGAGTCTGTGTTCAGGACCACTGTGCTGAATAGCCAGTGGCTCCAGGGCCTTAGAATCAGGCCTGGATGCAAAGAAATGTGGAGTGACACAGATAGCCCCAACACTTGCCATGGCCCAGGGTCCTTTGGTGCAGGTCACAGCATCCAGAAATTCTTACATGCACCTAAGGGCCCAAAGGGTCTCCAGCTGGAGTCAGTGCGGAAGTTACTGGGCATCTTCAGGATCCCTCCCAGCAAGACGACACTCCAAGATGGCAGGAAGTGCCTGCTCCTTTCTAATTGATGCTGCCTGTGACAACCTCTCTTTGGTGAGCCCATGTGGAAGGCACATAGGTGCCCTAGAGGGCGTTTGACACAGTTCTTAATGAGTCCTGGGGAGAACCAAGCCCAGGGGCCAGTTCTCCTGCCGCCATGTCCCTGACCCCAGTGTCCTGGCTTCTGCTGAGCTCAGTCTGAGCTGAGCTTGTATTGCATGACAGTGGCCCAGGGAGCCTCCTGTGACAAAGACTCTCCTCACAAGGTCTGGGGCCTAAATGGCAGCAGGTCAGGCCTATAATCCTACTCAGGTTCACTGTGGACACCCTGGCCCAGGAAGAGACATAATTCACACTGTGACCTCTGTGTGGAGGACCAGACCCCAGACCTTACAGAACCAGCCCGGTCTCGGCATGGGACAGGTGCTAGAGTAAGGAGACTTGGGTTTGAGCTATGGTCCGTTGAGCAAACCACTTCCTTCCATCGTCCCCCTAGTCTGTCTCTTTCGCTGCAAAATGAGAACAAGAATCTGACCCTCTTCTCTCTCATAGTTTCTCTCAGATTAAGACCTACAGACAGCACAACTCTGTCAAATAGACCTACAGACAGCACAACTCTGTCAAATAGACCTACAGACAGCACAACTCTGTCAAATAGACCTACAGACAGCACAACTCTGTCAAATAGACCTACAGACAGCACAACTCTGTCAAATAGACCTACAGACAGCACAACTCTGTCAAATAGACCTATAGACAGCACAACTCTGTCCACTTTCCTCCCCACCCAAGAAGTCCCGACTCTCCTCTTATTTTCTGTGGCTGCCAGGCCAAGGCCAGGACTCCCAGCTGACATTAATCTCTGCATAAACTGAAGGGCACAATCCGGTGCTGCCCCGTGGTCTCTTTAACCTAAATCTGGGAATGAGCGCTGACGGCAGAGCGGGTCCCTCAGCCACTGATGTGTACAGAGCACATAGAAAGTACAGCCCGAGACCCAACTTCCAGAGCCCTAGCACGGTGCAAACGGCAGCATTTTGGGGGTTTCTAGGGAGACTCTTCCCCCTGGGAGGAAGCTTTCTTTTGTGAGTGTTCCAGAGGCAAAAGCCCTCTGCTCAGAGCTGTGCAGGGGGAGATGCGGGGACTGACACACCGGCTCCCCTCCCAGGTCTGGGACCCACCCGCCTCTGCAGATTCCCACGGCAGTGCTCCCATTTCAGAACCTCACTTACTCCACCCAATACGCTGATGGCCTTGGGGACCGTTTCTGTTTCCAGGTGAAAAATGGAGCCTGAAGAGCCTGGCTGCCTCCCTCACTCAAGGTCACCGGGGAAGAACAGAGCCGGATGGAAGCCCCAGGCTGGGTCCCCGAGCTCCTGCCCTTTCCCAGGCTTCACCGGCACCATGGCTGCCCTGGGCTAGCACCTCCCTGCCAGCCCTCCACCCTGGGGTTCACCGGCCTTCTGCTGAGAGAAACCAGGGCAACATGGGTCCGTACCCCTGGGGACAGGCACAGCCCGACAAGCAGGGGCCGTGGGCCGCCACGCTCAGGTTCAGCAGCTGCTGCTCACACGTCCTCTCCCGGCTCAGCCCGGCGTCTGAGTGCGGGTCACTGCAGTTCACGAAGACCTGGCCCGCCGGGCAGGCTGCTGAGGGGAGAAAAGAGGGAGGGGCTGTGTCCCTGAGCCCAGGTTTACACCTTGGGGGTGACTAGCGAGGCCTGGAGCCTCCAGCTAGAGGAGACAAGAACAGGTGGGCTGCTCAGTTCTTGTACAGGTATCACAGGGGGAAGGAGGACCATTACCAGGACACATTACTGAACATATCTCCGCACCAGGTGCAGCGCCAGGTGCCACTGTGCCTTATCTTCTTTAATCCTGAAACAACTCTGGGGGTCTTATTACCCCGCCTTCCCATAAAATGGAGCCTGCTTTCAAAAGGCATCCTGGAGTAAGAGGAAGGACCTCAGGGAGCAGGAGAGAGGCCAGAAAGCGGACAGTCACACAGCATGGCGGAGTGATCAGGAGACTTTAACAGCAGGGAGAGTCATTTCCTGTCTGCTGGGTTTCTATGACATAAACCCATTCTCCCTTCTCTCCCCTCCCCTCCCCTCCGCTTTCTTCCCCTCCCTTTCCCTCCTTTCTTTTCCTCTCTTCTCTCTCTCCCTCTCTCCCTCTTCCCATCTCTCTGTTCCTCATTGAAGTCACTCACACATATCTGTGTAAATTACATTTTTATATAAATCAATGAAAAGCAGTTGAGATCCATGCCTAAGCTGGGATCGGGGAGAGAAAGGGAACAGAGAAGGCAGAGATCCAAAACCAGAGTGACTAAAAGAGAAACACGTTCAGGAATATACAGGAAACACGGGGGAGGACACAGGAACTGATGTCATCTACAAGAGCGGAAATGCAGGTTTCAAGAGGTAGAGTGAATCGCTCAGGCTGCACAGGTAGTGGGACTCGGCAGGATTTGAACTCATACCGCCTGCACCTCAAATCTGTCTTTTAACCACCTGACTGGCTACTGTCCAGTCCTCTCCGTGCTGCTCCCCAGCCTTAGCAGGGCCCTTCAGGAGGCCCAGCCAGAATGAAGCAACACCACGCTTTACCCCACCTACCTCCAGGCCCCCCCAGGGCCAGCCCACTACTGTTCCTCTCTTTCCCAGTCTGTGTTGTCCAGGAGTCTCAAACGGCCAGGCTGTGCCCCTACTCTGTGACCCCACGTCCAGCACTGGGCTGAGGGTTTGCTCCGCAGACATGTAATGTTCAAGCTGAGAGCATCCAAGACTCCAGGGAGGTCAAGACACTGTCCAGCCCCTCCCTCCAGGGCAGGGCAGGGTGGAGGATGGGACAGGGTTTCCAGACGTCACCCCACCCACGGTGGGGCAAGAGCTAAGCCGGGCCCTCCCTACCCGATGGCTCTCCAGCCCTCCTGTGCTCTCTGTGGGAGCCCCACTTACCCTTTCCTGGGGCTCTACTGTCACAGCTCATGACTCCATCTTTGCAGTGGCTGCAGAGAGCGGGACATGAGTTAATCGACCTGCTCACCGTAGGACCTGCATGGCCCATGTTACCACACTCAGGTCACCTCCAGGCTCCCCAGGCAGCCCCCTCACAGTCCTGCACCCTGCACAGTGGGGCAGGGGGCAGGTGACTTCATGGAAAGTTCCGCTCAGCTACATTGTCTGTAGTCAGCAGCTGCCATTAAAGAAGGACAACAAGGATGGGGCCCAGGGTGCTCACCAGTAGCCGAGGGACGGGATGTCACTGTCCCCAGGGGGATAGTCCACTCCCTGAAAGTGGCAGGAACACTGGTTCCTACAAAACCCAGAAACAAGGACAGGTAAGCACACTGGGGACCGGGGCAGAGACCGCCAAGGACAGAGGACCCAGCCTCAGCACGCCAGGGACACGAGGGCACACAGTGACGGCACCTGCTCTGATGTGACATGAAAGGGGGAGAGCCAGTCTGCTCCAGGGACGGAGGCCAGGACTGGGTCTCAGATTCAGGGACACTTTACCGAGCTCAGACAGGGCAGCCCCACCACTCTGTCCCCTCAAGGCCTGCCCACTTGGTCAGAGGACAGGAGAGCCGGCAAGAACAGGACTTGACTTCCAGACCTCCAGCCCTATCGGGGTGGGCAGGATTTCTGCTGACGTGTGTCCCGGTGCAGTGGCACTGGCCAGGCACACCCAGAAAATGTGCTGCCCGGTCAGCCCTGGCGCAAAATGTTTCAACACTTGTTGGGGACACTCAGCTGGCCCTCACAGGCATAGTCTCATCAGCTCCCTCCAGGAATCCTGGAAGTGGGGATTCTGGCAGTGTCTCTTGAGTTGTCTTTGACTAATCGGAGGCAGAGACTATTCTCCTCGTCACACAACTCCCAGATCACTTGCCAGTTCCGGACATGTCCAGTTCTGGAGCAGAGTGGGCCAGGAAGGGACCCCCAAGCTCACCCAACCCCAGTGCTCCTGAGCTACCTTTTTCCTTTCTTAGGAGACCACAGAGACCTCCTTTGTTGGCCACAGCTCATCGGAAGGGATGGGGTGCACATCTGGATGGGGTGCACATCTGGATCTTACAAGCTTCCAAAAAGGCTCCGAGCGACTCCCGTTCACTCCATACAGGGATTTCCTCCAGCCCCTCACCGCCAGAAAACCACCGGTCAGTCAGCGGACCATATTCCAGATAAAGTAACAGGCTGGGAGGCCTCGCCTTTGCCCTGGGTCATGTAGGCTCACTACCTACCCTTCCTTCCCACTCTGCCTCCAGCTGAAAAGTCAAGCTGGCCTCAGGCTGTGCCCTGAGCCGGGCAACCTCGTCTTGTCCCTCAGTCGGGCACAGCTGTCATGTAGAGGTCACAGCAGTGCAGGACTTCCTGTCCTCACTCCACTTGCTCGGGGGTCGCAGTGACTGGTCACCACCCAGCCCTCTTGGTGCTGTGCTTTGTCATGTCTGCCTCACTACTCTGGGGAGTGAGCCCATAAGGGCAGGACTGTTGTTTTTTTTTTTTTTTTCCTTAATTGAAATCTTCGTTGGTACATTACATGTACACATCATGATTGCACTCGACAATGACAATTTGTACCAGTATATGACGCAATTTCATTCTCATTTTTTCCCATACCCCTACCCACCCTACCACCCCCGCTCCCTACATACATAAGCTTTGTTTCCTTTCTTTTTTGTTATAATCTCATTTTTCCCCTCGTTATTTACCCCTTCACCCCATTTTGCTTTGAATATTTTCTATTTCACAATATATAACATACATTCTAGAACTCATTTACATCTTCATTTTCTCATACCAGAGAAAAGATACAATATTTACACATCTGTGACCTATTTATTTCACTTATAAGGATGTCCTCAAGGTATGTCCATTTGAGTATAAATGATTCTACCTTATCATTTTTTACGGCAGAGTAATACTCCATTCTACAGAAGAACCACAACTTTTTATCCAGTCTCCAATTGATGGATCACAAACTGAGCTGCTATAAACATGGGTGCATGTGATATGAATCTTTTAATTCTTCTGTGTATATATCTAGCAGAGGAATAGCAAGATCAAATGGCACTTCAAATCATAGTTTTTTGAGGAATCTCCACACTGATCTCCACAGGGGTTGTACGAGTCTACACTCCCACCAACAGTGGAGAAGGGTTCCTATTTCTCTGCAGCCTTGCCAACATTTGTTGCTGAGTGAGATGAAACCTCAGTGTTGTTTTCATCTGTGTCTCTTGAATGACTAGTGATGTTGAGGACTGTTTTGCTCACTGACAAATTACCAGGACCTAGAAATGTGTGGAGCTTGCTAGGGTCTAAATAAGTATCTGGAGAAGAGGAGAGGAGAAGGAGGTCCTCTTGGCCCTGAAGACTGCTTTGGCTTATAGGGACGCCTTCTGGAGTGGCCTGAAGAGCCAGGCCCAAGACAGAGGACAGCTCTCAACTCACCCGACCAGCCAGGGTGTGGCCTGCACCTGTGACACAAAGCAGGGACACCAGCGGCCCAGGACACTCCCCAGTCTCAGAGGCCCTGGAGACCTCTGGCCTCATCTCCCCACCTGGCCAGTGAGTTGGCCCACTCACCTTGGGACACAAAGGTCAGCTTGGGTGTCCAAGTAGGTGTCTGGGGGGCAGGCGCAGCCCTCCACACACTCATCCCTGCCAAAGTCAGTGCCACCACCAGCCCCACAAGCCTCAGGGCTGGCCAGGTCCTGGCAGGTTTGTCCACAAAGGGCCACACAGGGGCTGTACTCTCTGGTGGCCTCACAGGAGAGGGCTGCAAATGGGAAGGGAACAAACAGTGCCTTGTTTCTCCTATGCCCACAACTGTGTGCGGGAGGACTATCATCCTGATGAGGAGAACTGGGAACCAAAGAAATCAAGACATTTGCCCAAGGTCATGTCACAAGTCAAGGTCAGAGGGATGTGAATCCAGGACTGGCTCCAGATCCTCATCTCTCACTACACTAGAGCAGCCAAACACTTCCTCCTCCAAGGTCAGGAGTCATCGCCAACCCAAGCTGTGCATCAGAGCCACCTGGGAAGCCTTGGAGAGAATCTGACATCTGCCTCCACTGTCAGATTAGTTGGTCTAGTTGGTACTGGATGTGGCCCAGATGTGTATCTTTAAAATAAATGTTTTCATGGTGCTCTGATGTGCAGCCAGCATCAAAACCACTGGTTCTGTCTGGTCTTCTCTGGTGAGACTGGCTCAGAGAGGGACACGGTCACGTATGAGGACACACAGCAAGTCACCCACAGGACTGGGGCCCAGGCCTCCTGGCTCCCTGGACAGTGACTTTTCCCTTTATTCTACATGTCACCTAAAAGCCCACTGAGAGTGGGCTTCTACCCCAGGGCAGAAGCACATGGACGACAGATCTGGGGAGGAGCAGACCCAGGGTAGGTGGCTCATGCATGTGGGCCACACACGCAACAAGCCCGAGGGCCTCTGAGCTCCTCCTGTAGTGCGGTGGGTCTGGCAAAGTGGGTGGCAGAGGAGGTGATGAGAGGCGGTGGATTTGGAACTGGCTTGACTGACAGGCCTTCATGACAGACTCAAGTGAAAGTAAGAGAAGGATGTCTGCATTTTATGACGCAGATGACAAGGGACAGGGGCCATTGGCGGGGTGCGGAGCACCTGAAGAGGAGCAGGCTGTGCGGGAAGCCAGGGCAGGGTCTGCAGGGTGGTGAGACCCAGACCCGAAGCCCGGGCCCTACAGCCACCCTCCCTGTTGCACATGGGGGACACTCACCGCAGGCTGGCAGGCGGGCACGGAAGTCGATAGGGAGCCCATGGTGCTGGCAGACGTGGGCATAGTGGGCCAGTGTGGCACACAGGCAGGGCTTCCCACAGCGACAGGTGTCCCGGCGGCATTGCTCAAAGTAGGGCACAGGACTTAGGTACGCAGAGCAGGGTGCGAAGAGCTCGCTGGTGAGCACGCTGCAGGCCTGCACCGCGTAGGAGGCTAGCACGAGAAGGCCGGGCCAGGAGCTCAGGGGACCAGTTCTTCCTTTGTGCCAGAACTCAGCCTCTCTCCCTCCCCATGGCTGAGATTGTACAGTGTGTGTTTGTGTGTGTGTGTGTGTGTGTGTGTGTGTGTGTGTGTGTGTATGTGCATGTGCGTGTGTGCACACATATTCTTGGAATACTACCTTGTGCCTGTGGGCACTCTGTCCTTTGCCTTGAGCTGAGGGATCCCCATGTAAAGATGAACAAATGTGACGAGTGGAACATGAGGCTTCCTACTTGCCCGGCTCCTACCCTCCCCCCTCCTCCCTGCGGTTCCCGTGTCTCATCACTCATATGGGCTGGGCTGGCACCCTCACCCCTGAGGCCCCTTCTTATGCCTGATCCACCCACTGCTGGTGCCCCTCCTTTACCCGCCTCACCAGCTTGCAGATGCACATCACAGGGGTCCAGGGTGGAGCCAGGGGCCAGCGGGGAGCAGGCGGACAGTGTTTTCCAAGAATTGCCAAAGAGCTGCGGGGTGCTTTCAGGTACACCAACTGGGGACCTGCAGCCACGGCACAGCCATATTCACATACTTGCCCATGGGAACCCAGGAGGCAGAGACCACCCACCAGGGATGCACTCGCTTGCTCAGACATACGTACATGCAGTCGCAGACCGAGCAAGAACGTACCCTCAAGGTACATGCACACTCACCTACAGTGTAACCCACGTAGGCCTGTATATACCACTCAGACCCTCAACACACACACGCACGCACACACGCACGCATGCACACACATGCACACATGCACAGAGCACAACTGTATCTCAGACATGCTAACACTGAAGCCAGTCTCCACTGCCACATCCAAATACAGAATTATGGATGTACACATACACACATCACATTTAACAGTCCCCAGAAGCTCAAAATGGTCTTAGGACTGTATATTTTCAGTGCCCACCCAGAGCTCTGCATATCAGAAGAGAAATCGAAACATCACAAAGAAAATAAAGCTTCGTGAGTCTTGGCTTTGTCTCTCTTCCCTCCCTGAAGATTCCCTAACACTCCATTTGGCAGTGAAAGGAGAAGGGGCACAAGCATGCTTCCTGGACATGACTTGTATTCAAGGGTCACCAAATCCTAGTGGAAGTATAGAGTGGAGCCTGGCAACCACTGTGCTCATATGATGGATCCAGTCAGGACGCTCATGTTGTAAAGATCGATCCCACATTAAGCTGATGTCTGTCCCCACCGCTCTGGACAGCTGTGCTACTATCAACAAGTCAGAGAATAGAAGCTACATTTATAAATGTTCAGGTATCAAAAAGCTCTCTGTTTTCTTGTTCTTGATATTCACAGCAAGTTCTTTGTTCTGGCTAAGGAATTTCTCTTATGTGTCCAGTGCATGTATCGTGAAAGACTGGCCAGGACCAAGACCTCTAACGTATCATGAAAGACTGGCCAGGACCTCTAACCTCAAGATCATTTTTTGTTCTCTTTTCTGGAAGGCCCAACTTCTGTATTCTCTCAAATTTTAAATTGCGGCCATGGCCAAAGAGTCTCTCGGCTTTGCTACCTGACTGGAAACAGCCTTTCTCTGAATAGTGGGGGTTCAGAGGTTGCATACTCAAAAGCTTTCAAACGCCAGGCAGGAAAGGTACCTAGGCTGCGACAGAAAGTTGGTGTTCTTGGCTCATCGGGGCTTTGTACTCATCTAAAGGCATTGACAGTCAAATAAAACCATGAGCCATGTCAAACTCAGCTTGAGCTCTTAAGAACTCACTGTAGAATAATATTTCTCAAACTGTAGCTCATATACCTTGTATAAAGGTTCATGGTATTGCTAATAAAAACTTATATTCTTGGCCTCCACCTTTGTATCAGATGTTTGAGAAATGTGACCCAGGAATCATATTTAAACAAGTGACCCGAGTAATTCTTCTGGACACAGAAGACTGAACCAGAGATTGAAAGATACATTGCAGTGTTAGTGCAGAGGACTAAATAAGTAACAGTATGTGTCAGGCACAGTGGGGGCTCACAGCAAACACACTTTCAGGCAGTGCCTCTGGATAATTGGCCATAAATGGCCCACCCCCTTGTGGTTCCGGGTCAGGGGCACGTACAGGAAGTCATCCTGCGTGTTGCCATTGAAGGTGCCACAGAGGCCTACAGTGTCCTCCACCCATCGTTGGTCCACTTGGAGGTACAGCCGCAGCCCTTCTCTGTCATAGAGCACCTGGACACCCACGTTGGTCTTTACCCGAAGGAACACAGAGGACAGCCTCCGAATCTCAAAGGCATCTGGGAATGGAATGGGAAAAAGGAAATTCAGCCAGTACATGCCTTGACCCACTGCCACCACCACCAGTGTGGCCACACTCACACCCAGGGAAGCTCTGCCCAGGGTTGGCATGGGGGACCTGGAGGAAGCGCCCATTCAGTGAAAGAATCAGGACTCAGGGAACCTACCATGAGCCCTGGACTGAGAAACTGAGCATCAAGCGTTAGCAGTTACAGCCTCGCCCTCCCTGAGGAACTAGCATTTTGCTTCTCTGGCACAAGAAGAATTCTGTAGCTCTCCCTGCGCTTCAGAAGGGTCACCAAGAAGCCTACTCTACCGATACAGATTTAAACTTGACAAACTTAAATTTTAGACCCAATCATAACAGGTCCCACATTTTCTATGACTCCCATGTCCTGTGTCATTCTAAACCAGATGCACCCCCATTCTTCTCGCATACAGATAAGTCCCTACAGTCCTCAGTCTTGAGCAGCTGTTTTGGCTGGCCTGCCTTCCTTCCTTAACATTTTTCTTTTGTTCTAGATTTTACATCTTAATAGATTCGCTTTTTCTGTTAAATGTGTTTCTTATTGAGTTTCCCATGAGTCTCTGTGCAGTCAGGGAGGACAATAAATTCTGAGAATAGACATGGGAGACAATCCCTCCAAGACCTGGTGCTAGAAGAAACCATCACACCGTCATGAGACCACTGTCAGGTTGGAGTGGGGACAAAGACACACTTTAGATATCCACATTTCTGGAACCAAAGTGTCACCCGGCCTGACACACCTCACCTTCACAAAGTGAGTTCCTGCCTGTGTAGCAGTTCTTTTGGCCAGACAAAAGAGAAAAGAAGCCTGAACAGCCATCCTGAGCCATACCGTCCGTGTAGGGCGGGGTGATCTTGTATTGGTCAAACAGGAGGACGTCTCCTGCCTGGGTCAAGGTGACCTGCCTCCGCGGGTCCTGGTGCAGAATCACGGAAACGGACTGGACACAGGCTCCATCTTGGTTCTAGAAAGAAAGAAGAGCCAGAGGACCCAAGTGGGTCTGTCTGTCCTGATAGCCCCAACAGAGTCCTCCAAGGACGGGGACTCAGCCCCGTGTGAGGGGCAGGCTCCATAGAGAGACAGCAGACCCCCAGATAACCCTCAGGGGTTATCTAACCAAATGCCCCCACCTGGATCAGGTAGAAGATAAGATGGAAAGGGTTAACAGCAGAGCTGGGGTAACACTCATAAAGCTAACGCTGTAGTTTCTCTAAAATACAATGCAAAAAGGAGACTCAGACTGCCGAGAGTCTAGTTAGAAACACTGACCTCCACCATCCAGACAGAATTTTAATTTCACCTTTTTATATGTGAATATGTAGCTCTTTCTCCATGATTCATCCTGTATGCCGCTAACAGGCAGGCTAGAAACAAGCTAATGCTCTCTGAGCCTCAGGTTTTCCATATCTGAAATGCCTGGTACACCCTGGGCCCATTCATACCCCTTTCTGCAGGAGGACATCCATATAATTGTTCACATGCACATTTCCTGAAAACTTAGCAGAAGCAAGCAATACCCACACCAGGATTTACAGGAAGTGACAGACAAGACAGAGTCCCTGTCCTCAAAGAGATCACATATTCATGTGAGACACAGACATTACACAAGTAATGACACAGTTGATCATTTAACGATAATGTGATTGGTGCTACAAGCCAGGGGTAGAGGTGCTAGAAAAACATGAAGGAACCAAACTTGGTCTGCAGAGGGAGGAAAGATCATCCTACAAAAGGATGATAATCATGTAAAGTACTCAAAATAATAAAAGCCTTCATAAACTCTAGGGTTACTGTGTTCAGATGCTGTTCTCCTCTGTATTCATGCACGTAATTCTTTTTTTTTTTTTTTTTTTTGAGACAGGGTCTCGCTTTTGTGGTTCAGGCTGGCCCTGAGCTCAGCCTCAAACTCGCATCACAATCCTCCTGCCTCTGCCTCCCGAGTGCTGGGATTACAGGCGTGAGCCAACCACGCCTGGCACTGTGGTATGTGGTACTGGTTGCTGCTGGGTGTGGGTCTCCACGCCCAGTATTGTTATGTGGTTACCGGGGAATCGAACCCTGGCCCTTGCGCTTGCAAGACAGTCGCCGGAACCACTGAGCTAACTCCCCGGCCCACTCATGCACGTAATTCTTGACACAGTGGATCTTGTACACTACCACCAGTACAATTTTGCAAGTCAGAAAACTAAGGCACAAAAAAGATGTCTTTTGCAATTAGATCTGTGGCTAAACAGAAGTTGGCTGAGCAAGGCGAGAAGGGGAAGAGAGAGACAAATTCAGATCAAGGAAACAGCCTTATGAAAGCACCAATGGAAACAGGCATTTAATCCATTTAAGAACATAAAAAAGACCACAAGGACCAGAGTCCACTGGTAACATGGGTTAGGATAAATTTCAAATTACAGGCAGGGTCATTTTAAGTAGAGCCTTGCAATATTTTGGAGATTCATCTTAAGCACAGTGGACCAGAATAAGTGTAATATAGGAGAGGGACACAAACTCAGTGAAATGAGGAAATCATCAGGGCTTGGACAGTTCAGAAAAACACTGCACAAATCACAGTCTCCTTCCAAGTTCCTGTCCAGAAGGACAGGAAGTCTCGGAAGCATTCAAAGTTATTGTGTCCAAAACCTCCGGCTTTGCCCAGCCATACCTTCTGGTCCCCTTTGGACATGTTGATGATACCAGATGGCCCACACTTTAATCGAAGGCTCAGGTTCAAGTCCTGATGCCACTGACAGCAATGAGACCTTTAAGAAGTTACTTAATTTCTCCAGACCTCAGAATAGAGATACTAACAATACTTGGTTGATCCTTCTGGTTGGACATGGATTTTTTAATGTGTACGTAATACTTTGAAAGTTGCATTTGACAAAGCCCTTAGAACTTTACAGCCCAAAGAGCAAATATTAATCTTTACAAAGTTGTCAAAAACATATAGGAGAATGTGGATGTGGAGTTGGGGGTGTCCAAGGTTGGAAACAGACCATGACAAGAGAGTCTAACTATACTGCAAACTCATTGAAGAGGATAGGAGAAAAGAGGTTGCCAAAGAAGCTTTGGAAATGTTTGTAAGACTAAAGAAACTGCATAAGCAGTATACTCTGCTTGATACAGTAATTTCTCACAGAGGTACACGTTAATCATTCTTACTCCCATACATACATACAGGAATTGGACACTTAGGTAAATGGATGGGGAAGTGTGGAAGTCAGATTTTTCACTGTTGGAGTAATAATCAAGGAAAGGGGTTAGACCTCTGTGGTAATCAGTGGCTTGGAGTTGAAACCAGGATGAATTTAGCACTAGCACATATAAATACAGAGTGCTACACAAACACTCGTAGCTCTATGTGTATACACTGATTGTCAAAGCCCAAAGAACTTTATAAAGTATGAACACTAATCTTGGGCTCTATGAGCTAAGTTCTTGTGTTCAAAGTTCTATAGGGTTTGATAAAAACAACTTCCAAAATATTACATACACATTTCCTTTTTTTAAAATGCACCTAACATATGGGTTATGCATATACTTCTGTTTTTCAGCAGACAGGGCTAAATAACTATGCCTGCCCTTGTAACATTTAGGACTCTTTCTTTCCCTATAGCACTCTGCTCTTATGGCACTGATCACACATTTCATCCTGAGGTGACCCAAGGACACGAGCTACCTGTCCCCTAAGATAGTGCGGTTAAAGTCTGATTCACCTATGTAGACCTCATGGGGCTGGCACAGGGCTTGCATCGGGCTGGGCTTCTACAAGTTCATTGTGTGAGTCAGGTCACAAGGAGGTGCTGCCCAGTAGTGAAGTAGGTCACCTCACGTCCAGGGATCCAACAGCCTGGGGATTGGAATATCTAGAGCCCTGGGAGAGGGAGAAGCTAGATGGGCTGGGTCTGTCTACTTGACCTCTCTTTTGCCACCTTCAGGATGTGACATGAGCAGCCTCACATTTAAGGACAGTCTCCCAAGCAGAGATCATGTGGGAACAAGCTAAGCCTTCTCTAAAGAGAGAAAAAAGGATTTGCTCAGACCAAAAGAAGAAACCACCCCAGGCCTCACCTCACTCAGAGTGATCCTGGGTCCCCAGGGCCAGACATCTGCTTGGGAGCAGAGCCCTTGAGCTGAAGGCCAGAGCAGGGCACCAGGGATAGCATGGAGCTATCTGCCCCGGCCTTGTGTGGAGGCTCCTGCTCTGTTGTGAAGGCCAGCACTTGTGGGGTTGGCCCAGCATTAGCCCGGGACAATGGAGTCACCGCTGAGTGACAAACAAGCCCACATCTACCCCAAAGCTTTAAAGCCACTGTCTCAGTCATGTTCAAAGGTGGCTGACACAGCTCGGGGTTACCTCCTTCAGGAAGCTGAGCTTGAACTACTTCATCCCTGCCACTCAATGTCCCAAGTGAAACAAAAACAGTAAGAATTTCCTCCATAGAGACCCACCCTGCCCTGCCATGACAAGGCAGGTGAGGGTTCACATCGCCATCACCTCCAAACTGTGAGGCCTGGACAGGCAGACTCTGCATGACTCATCACAGCTCTGGATGGAGTCCAGCACTGGCACCCACAGGTTATCACGAATGCTACATGGATGGATATGGATGGATGGATGGACAGACAGACAGACAGACCGATGGATGCAGATATGTTGAAGCCCAACCCAACAAAGCACAGAAAAAAGTCTTAGAGATTTCTTCAAAACACTGAGGCCCTAACAGGAGAGAGGCAGAGGCTGAAACCCAGTCTCCTGATCCAGCTCTGCTTAGAAAGAAGAGGCCACAGGCCCCTGGCCATGGGGAGAGCAGGGCCCCTGCCCTAAATTCTAGTCCCTCTAGGGTCTCCGTCCTTACCAGACCACACAGGGCGTTCTGCAGTGTCACTGTGAAGGTGCCCGAGGAGCGGCTCTTGGCCAGGATGTACTGACACGTGGCAGGGAAAGTGTACCGGCGGCCATCGAAGGTTGTGAAGTGGATGTCACCAGTGACTGAGCACTCGGCTGAGGACAGGGAAAGCCCACTGAGCCACAGGCACTACCCATAGGGACTCTGCCCGGCAGGCTCCTGTGGGAGGGGGACGAGCACCTTGTCCTCCAGAACCAGTGCCAGGCAAGAGCCTTCTCAAGGGCTGGCCCTAGAGACCTCACAGAGAGACACAGCCCTGCCTCTGAATGAACACCAGGCCCTTAGCTTGGGGACCAGTCTTGGCCTGAGTTCCCCAGCTCAGGAGGGCCTCAGACCCCCAGGATCGCATGTTAATCACTCCTGGGTGGGAGCAATCTGTTAGGCACAGTGACTCTGAGGAAGGGGTAAGGGGCCCAGGAACTGAGCGCCACCCAGAGAGCCTCTCCTCCAGAGCATCTCCGCCCCACAGCCTGTGAGACCAGTGAGCAGGCTGAGGTGAGGTGAGTGTGAGACGCACCTGGGCAGACAGCCGTGCTGCACACCCACTTGCCGGCAGTGCAGGTGCTGGAAGAGACCAGGGGAGAGGGTTGGTCGCTCCAGGCCTGCGCTAGATACTGTACAAGAGTGTCCCACAGAGGAACAGACCTAACTTGATCCCCGGGGCCCGAAGAAGCTGAGTGAGTGCTCTGTATGGGAGGTCCTTGACTGTGGGTGGGAAGCCCCCAAGGAAAGCTCCAGCCCCTGCAGTCCCAACGCAGCAGTGGGTACAGACCAGGCGTTGCAGTCTTCCTTCACCACAGAGCCAGGCGGGTACAATGTCCCATGGAACTCACAGGGACACTCTGCTGGCACCACGCAGGCCCCGTCCTCAAAGATCAGCCCTAGGGTAACGACAGAGACCCACTTACCTCCCCTCTGCCCCTGATTTCTCATGGCCCATGATAAAGACCCCGTTGTGCAAGCGCCTTTGTGCAAGTTCACCTCTGAATCCACTTTCAAACTTTCCCCTCTAAACTGAACCCCTTCTCGACAAGTACCCCACTGCCAGACCTCTGCTCAGAAGCCCACCTCACCTACACACTAGCGAGCTTCTCCTCAAAAGCCTGTGATGCGTCTGGACGCAGCTCGGGCACCCGGCCTCCAGGGGGCTCCCTTTCCACCTCTTCCCTATGTCTCTTCTTTATACCTCAGTTTAGGAAGGAGTCAGTGTGTATCATCCCTGAAACCAGATTCCTCTTCCTAAAGTCAGTGCGTGTAGTGGACTGCACACCACAGATGTGTGGCAGCTTTACACATCATGAGAAACACTATAAAGAGCTGTATGTGGATGCATGTTACATACATGGGCGTGCATAAAAGAATGAAATGTATGTCCTTATCTGGCTGCCTTACAAAGTTTAGTCCCAGTGAAACCAAATACCCTGATGGGTCACCACCCCCACCCTTACTCCTTTGTTTCTTTTTCTTTTCTTTCTTTTTTTTTTCTTTTTGAGACAAGGTCTTGCTTTTGTAGTTCAGGCTGGCTCTGAGTGCAGCCTTGAACTCACAGCAATCCTCCTGCCTCTGCCTCCCAACTGCTGGGATTATAGGCGTGAACCATCACTCCTAGCACTGTAGTATGTGGTTCTGATTGCTGGTGGGCGTGAGTCTCCACGCCCAGTATTGTTGTATGTGGTTACCGGGGATCAAAACCAGGCCCTTGTACTTGGCAACGCAGGTGATGGAACCACTGAGCTAAATCCTCAGCCATCACCGCTTTGATTCACTTCACAAACAGACATCCTCTGAGGCCCTGCTTCGTGACCCTCTGTGCCAGGCCCCCACTCCCACTCCTGCATACCACTGGGGCAGTAACAGCCATCCACACAGGCGATCTCACTGTCCACACATGAGGCCCGGGACTGGCAGGAGGCAGGGCAGCAGGCAATGCACTCATTGTATGTGAAGGCCTCCTCCTTGCAGTGCACAGCTGGAGAGAGAAGAAGCCCTCTGCTGGTCAGCTCTGTGAGGATGCCCCTCTAGCCCTGGCCCCGGGATGGGAGTGGGTGGAATCTCATCCCTAGTCCCAGAGAAAGTACTTGACACCCAGAGATTAGTTGGGCCCTGGAAGGCTTAAAAACCACCCTCGTCTCACTCTGCGGGCCCAGTCATTCCCTCCCACTCTCAGCCTCAGTTACTCCATCAGTCACATGCCAGTGGATCTTCAGGGCATAATACTCCGATCACAGTGGTCCTGAACAGAGCAGGATATCAAGCTGAGGCCTGAGGATGCCACTCACAGCCCGTGTCAGGGCTGGTCAGGAGCCCTCCCCACCTACCACCAGCCTGCACCTACTGCATTGTCGAAGCTGGGTCCTCCAGCCCTGCAGGGGCCTCCCGGCCTGGGCACATGCCCGGGCATACTCTGACAGGGCCCGGCACCAGACGGCTTCATCACCCCCTGATCTGCATGAGGAAACCAAGGGTCACATTGAAGGAGCACCTAGGCTGCCCCCGCTCCCCTGGCACCCCACAGAGACTGCCTTACTTCAGGACACCCCTTTTCTCCTTCAACTGGGAAAGCATCTAGGTACACAAATGCCGAGATCCCAAGCAGAAAAGGTGAACCTGGAAGGGGTCAGGCCTGAATCTTGGGCTTCGGTTGAATGAGGACGCTCTGCCTGACCTAGGCAGATAAGGATCTGGCACTCTGGGAACAGCTCTGTCATTACCTGGGATGGTCAGGCTCAGCCCCACATGCTGAACTCTCAGCCCGATACTGGAAGGTTTGCCCACAACTCCTGTCTCTCAACACCCTTAGCTCTTGTCTACCCACTCACTGGCACAGATCGCTGGTACAGCTGGCTGCGAAAGGCAGTGGACTGACGTAGCCATGGCAGGCATCGAAGGGGGGCTGCAGCAGCATCTCACAGCGCTCATATACACCCTGAGTAAGGTAAGGGCCATACATGAGGGCTGGGGGCTGGTAAGGCCATATGAAGCCCTCTGACTTTACCAACCCCACAGAGGATCCCAACATGAGGCAGAGGAAGAAGGAAAGATGGAAAGGAAAGGGAAGGGGGCATGGGCCCTGAACCCCTTGGGACCTGAAGCCAACAGCTTCCCAAGAATTAGACAGGAAACCAACCATGGCGAGGCACTGGGGCTGGGGACTGTGCCAGGGCCCAGACCTGCATAGTTCCAGGGCTCTGCTGTAGACATGGCGGGCGAGGCAGGGAGACAGCTGCAGCGGGGTGGTTGGGGGCCTGCGCCAGCCAGCTATGCACAAACTCAGCCACATCATCTGTCAGTTTCCCTGCAAGGGGAGAACTAGCATGACCCCAGGGTGGAGGAGACAAGAGGAGCAGAGAGCGTTAAACGTCAATGGATGTCAGGGATGGACAGGAAAATGCAGGCTCCTGAGCTCTCCTTCCACTCTGGGCTCCCTTGCTGAGCTCTTCTCCTGGAAAAGCTGTTTGCTCACAATAGTCAGGAGTGTTCAAGAACTTGGGGTGGGTCCCTACTGCTCCAGACTCAGAGGAGGCCACACTGTGCAACCAAGAGAGGACAGGTGACCGTGACCCCAGCCCTCTCTCCCGGCCCCTCCCGGCCCTCCAGCCTGACCCCAACTCCACCCCCACCCAAACCACATGTCTGCACCTGTGTCTCACCATAGCTGGTCACCAGGTCGTCCTGGGGATCAGCATTGTTGTTCCCACACAGCCCGTGTGTCCAGCCCAGAAACTCAGGGCTCATCTTGATGTAGACAGCCGAGACACCATCCCAGGCCAGCGTGAAAGCTGACCGACGCCGCAGGATGACGTAGCCAGCCAGCTGCTGCAGATGCACACCCCCGACCACATGTGGCAGGGGAACCCTGTGGGGCACAGCCCGGAGCTTCAGGGCATCGTGTCACCTTCACAGCCCCATTCCTTCAGCAAAGAGCCATGACCTGAGGCGTCCACACCCTGACCCCTTGAATTTCCAGAATTCCCAAGTACCTGGAAGCACATACATCACTGGAAAAGGATTATTTTATCTTTGGAAGGTTTGCAAAATTTCAGTTTACTGAGCAAGGAAAAATTTTAAAGAGACTGGGTCTAAGAGTTCCAGAAAACCAAGAGGTATCATCCCTCTACCAACCCCAGGGACTAGAAACCCAGTTTACTAATAGTGGAAAGTGCTGTTGGCTGCCAAAAAAGTATTTCCTTTAGGCTTGAGAAAGTCCGATGTCTCCTGTCCCAGGCAGGGAGGAGGAGAGCTCAGGGTGGAAGGGGGACAGTTACCTCACACCTCCGCAGGTGACCTCCTTGGCCAGGTGGATTTCCTGCTCATTCTCAAGGAAGAGACTGACAGACCTGGAGCAGGCGTAGGGGGCGGAACTGCACTGAGGGTCGTTGTGCACCTGATGGCAGGATTCAGAGGCTCTAGTCACCGGCCTGGCCTCGAGGAGTTTCCCTGGTCCCCACAGCACACACAGGCGCACACACCACTGCCTCACTGCTCAATCCACATACATCCCTGTGCCTGTCCCTAGAGATCCTGTTCTTCAAAAGCCACAGATCCACAGGGCAGGGCCCGGGGCCCGGGTCTGCCTCGTCTCCTTCTCAGGAGACCCGCCTTCAACTAGATCACCATCAAATGTGGTGAAGAAGGAGGAGATGCTTCAGCTAAACGTGAGACCTGCAAAAGCCACCCCTGGTCTAACTAAATGTTTTTCAAGCATTTTGACTATGACTCATAGCATAAAAATAAATTGTTATATAAATACAAAAATAAAACAAAGTTTAAAAATAATATCCATATCAATGTAATGTATTATTGCAATAATTTCTATTTTTTCTCTTTTTTTAATGCTGGATGTGACTCATTACATTTATTTCTTAACCCACTAAGGTGCAGTACCCCTGTAGTCTAAATATTTGTAACACATCCAACATGACATGACAGCCGTGAAAAGCCCAAGACAGAGAGGGGAGAATGGATCAGGTCCTCAGTCTGTGCAGAGTGCCACCTCTGGGGCAGGCTGAGGCAGGAGTCCACCTGACTGGCAGAGGGGTGACCCAGCGAGCTGGGGTCTCCTCAAATCCCCAGCCCTTTGGCCCTAACTCTGTGCTGGCTAAGGCGTCATCTGGGTGGAGGTGGACTGGCCTACACCTGAGGGGGCTCCCCCTCAGCACACAGGTCGGTATGTGAATCAGGGCTGCAGGACTGAGACTTCCGCACAGGTGTTGGCATATTTCATAAGCTCTTACGGAGCACAAAGTTAGGCACTGGGAGCACGAAACGCAGTGCCCCGGCCTTGCCCTAGAAAGCTTCATCCAGAGAACAGACCTGGAATAGACCTTATAAGGGAAATACACTGTGTCAGAGTCAGGTTTCTCTAAGGGGAGCTCCTCAGCTCCTTGGACTTCAAGAGACTCAGGAGGCTCCTTAGAAGAGGTAAGTCTCGGCTGAGGATTTAGCTCAGTGGTTCTGGCATCTGCCTTATGAGGGCAAGGTCCCAAGTTCAATCCCCGGTAACCACATACCAGAGTGTCTGGCATGGTGGCTCACGCCTATAATCCCGGCACTTGGGAGGCAGAGGCAGAGGCAGGAGGATTAGTGTGAGTCTCAGGTTTGCCTGAGCTACATAGTAAGCTCAGGGCCAGCCTGAACTACAAAGAGAGACCCTGTTTCAAAAATAAATAACAGGTGAGTTCAAACTGAGTCATCTGGGAGCACCATCCTCTCTGAGCCATCATGATTTTTTGTCTCGAGCCCTTTGCTCTCTGAATCCCCTTTGTATAGAGTTGTCCTATTTGCCCCCATCTATCCAATTCTTTCTTAGATTCCAAGCTAAATGTCACTTTCTACAAGAAGCTTTCTGTAATCATCACCTATCCTCCCTCATAAACAAGATTAGGTTTGAGTGACATGATTTTTAGCATTTGGCTTTTCTCCTCGGCACCACCCAGTTGCACTTGAAGCAGTTCATTTGATTGATGGTTTGTTTTCTCCATAAGACTATAAGTTCCATGAAGATAAAGACCATATCTATTTTTTGCCCTTGGGGCCTCCCACCACCAAATCTTGTGCCCAGAAAAAAGTACAAGATGCTCTTCGACACGTAATGAATTCGTGACTGAATGGCCAGGGCCACGAGTGAGTGAGCGAGTGTGGAAGTGAGAGCCGGCTCTTTCTGGTTCCTGACTCCTGCCAGGTGCAGACACCTTGGGCAGGAAGTGGGGTTTGGGGGTTAGGAAGGTCCCAGCCTCTGCTGGATAAACAGAGTCCAGGGCAGTTCAGCTTCTGGGGCAAACAGGGCAGGGGCAGCCTCACCTGGATGGAGAAGCTCTGTCCCTCAGGGTCGTGGCGCCCCACCAGAGTGTAGCTGCCTTTCCCGGAGAGGTAGTAGTAGAGGCCGTCAAACGTCTCCACGTGGTGCTGCCCCCATGCCCGGCAGATGCTGTCCCGCTCAGGGCCGGCATTGTACACTGAGACAGTGAAGAGAACGCGTGGCTGAGACAGGCACAGGATGGAGGCTGGGGTCCCAGCCCTGCGGGGTTGCCAGCACTGCCAGCCCACAGCTTCCACAGGGCCCTGTTGGGGCAGGTGGAGCCCAGACTCACCCAGCTGGCAGCGTGGCCCGGTGGCATTGAAGCGTCTACAGTCACAGGAGGTGGGGTGCACACACTCACCCCCATTGAAACAGGAGAATAAGTCTGCGAGGGAGACCAGAGCCCAGTGATGCTTCCAGTTCATAACTGCAGCCCCCCAGGAACCCCAACTCAGCAGCTAGTCTGAAAAGGGTCCTATAGGTGCCCTCTCCCTGGGTGGCAAAGGGGACAGGGACCCCGGGTCTCCATCTCGTACGTATCGCCTGTGCTCTCAGTTTCTTATGTTAAGCTCCTGTCTAGCAGGCGAGGAGGCAAGGAGACGTGGGGTGACTGGGAAACTGCTGGAGACCGCCACTGCTCCTTGAGGCCGGGGAAGGGGCCGGGGCGTAAAGCAGGACGTGCAGTCGGGGCATGTGGGAAGGGCCACAGAGGACAAGAACACAAGATAAACCAGACTGTGGTGAGGGAAAGAGTCACAGTGTGAGAGGACAGGCCAATCACACAGACAGGTGACAGGAGGTGGGCCAGACACAGAACGGGGGAGCAGAGGGGACACAGACACAACCGATCAGAGATCACACGGAACAGGACATGATCAAGAACAGTGCTGTGCGAAGAAGGAAGAGGCCACAGGAACAGAGGTGGAGGGAAAACACCCCTTATCAAGGAAGGGCGATCTGGCCTGTCAGACAGCAAGACACCCAGGGCCATGGTCACATGACTATCCTCAGGTAGGAAGGAGGAAGCTAAGCGACATCAGAGGCCAGGGCTGGGGAAGGGGGAAAGAGATCCCACACAGGGAAAAGAAGTTCCTCTCTGTGGCCAAGGCCCTCCCTCAGACACCCCACAGGCCGTGGGGAGGGTGCCGCTTACAAGCCGGCGCACACTTGGCCCGATGGAGCCGCCTTTCCCAGGAGGACATGGCCACGGCATCCGGGACTTCAGCCTCCTTCTAGACACAGGAAGGAGAAGATAACAAAAGAGGGTGGACTACAGGGCCGGGTCCTAGAGGCCTCATGAGGTCACAGTTCTTCCGATCATGCAGGGAGGGAGTTCCCTCAGGGTGGTGCCAGCAGAAGCCACTCTGTCCCCTCAGCTCACTGCCCCTTGGGTACAGGGAGCTCTGGGCCGGCGGACACGGGCTCAGCTCCTTCCCTCTGAAGTGGCATCTGTGGCAGGTTGTCAAAGTCTGTGACCTGAACACATCCCTTCCATGCTCCAGTCTCCTTCCTCAGCCCCACATAAAACCCCTTGTCTGGACAGCAATTCCTAGACAGGGCTAAGGAGCAAAGCCTCTCCTGCGCGCCCCTCTTCCCCTGGGCTCGCCTGACTCAGCCTTCCAGGTCACCATCCACGTCCCAGGAACTGAAAACCCCAGGAGACCACAAAGGAGCAGACCAGCAAAGGGGAGAGTCCAGCAGAACCCCCTGGACGCAGACCTCCAGGCCTAACCCATCTGAATGGACTGTTCTGAACACTGTGGTGCTCAGTCACCACACAATAGATGACATGGACACTGGACTTCTCAGAACTCCAGTCCAGGGGTCTAATGTCACTGAAGGCTGAACCCTGACACCTGGGCTCTTGCCTCTTGGAGGCTCAGCTTCCTCACAGCCTTAGGTCCTCCCAGGCACTATGTCTACTTTCATGGCACCTGTGTTCTTGTTCACAGGGCGGGCAAGCCACAGATATTGTTTGTCTCTTGAGTCTTCCTACCTCACTGTCATCCCAGCAAGTTGAGGTCAAATCCCCAGCTGCCAGCAAAGTACTTGGAACATGTGCAGTATTCAGAGGTCTTGGTCCTTGGAGCCCAGCCCCAGCCCTGTGCCCCTCCTTGGCCAGCACAGTCACCCTATCTCCTACTTTTCCTCTCCATGTCTGTCTGACCCTCTGGGAGGTCATGCTTTGCCAGGTTTCCATGATCTTATCCCATTTTGGACTCTGGTAACTGAGCTTACCCAGCAACTCAGACCAGGGCCAGGAGCCAGGTAACCCATCGTCCTAGTAACCCACCAAGGAGCCCGTGAAGACCACAGGAAAGGAAAGGTAGGGCCAGGAAAAGTGCCACCACCTTCCCTCCAGGGGGAAGACTCCTCACCAAGCTTAGACTCTGCGTTCCACACCTTGCCATCTCAGATATGACCTCTGAGATTCACCTTGGGAGGATAAAACAGACTGAGCACCAAAGCCATTTTCTGGAGAATTCTTTAAATCCTGTCCAAATGATTTGTCTGAATCATTTGTATCTGAGGAACCCCGTTGAAAATCTAGTGAAGTGTATGTGGACACCTCCTTAGAACAGTGTTTTTAAATACATAGATATAATATAAGCTTACAAAGGAAATCAATTATATTACAAAGTAATTATGAAAATATTGTATTAAAATATGTGCTTTTTGTAGTATTTATGCTCAAAGAAGCATGTGGATATTAACACATGAAATGACAAGATTTAGCAACAGCTCTTTCACTGCCAAAACTATAAAGTATTGATGAACATAAGTGGTATCTTGAGATATCACCAACTGTAACGTGAGAGGAAAATATCTATGATTTCTACTGGTGACAGTTACAGACACTGCTAATACTCTTGTGATTTGTAACCCAACAGCTAAATTTCCATTGGGTTGGTTTCTGAAAATAACAATGAATTTCTTTTCTCTTCCTAGTTCGTTCATGGACCCATAGTTCTACATAACCAGTTCTCTGGAGAATGGCAGAACTCAAGGTGGGCAGCCTTGAAATGAGGTTTAGCAGCTGCTGGTCTGAGGCCTCACCCCGTTCTCTTCCCACTGAGGGCCTTCTCGATAGGCCTTAAATATGCTCCTGGTGCATAAGCTTTGGTCTTTTCCCAACCCTTCCAGTCACCTTATACACCTTCTTCTTCTCTGAGCAACATGAGAAAGCAGCCTGGTCCAGAAGCCTCTCACCCCTTCCCAAAGAAAAAGGAAGCCAGCGAGGAGGAAGCCCATCAAGAAATGATGCATTTGGGTAAAGATCACTTCCCCCATAAAATGTGTAGATTCGTAGAGCCCTCCAGGCATGTGCAGTGCAGAAAGACAGGCCTGGCTCCACCAGGAGTCTCTGGTCCACCTGCTTGTTGCAGGGCCATAGCAAAACATCACCTACTTCAGTTTCTCTAGCTATTAAAAGAATGACAATACACCATTTCAATTCCATGTATACTTGACTGTGACTCTAAAAACTGCAAGCATAGACAGACAAGAAGAAAAACACTCAGAAAGTCCATGTTAGAGAGGAAGTGTACCCACCACACCCCTCTCTGGCCCACCTATTTCCAAAAGAACACATAGTTGGGGCTCACTGTTTTCTACTGTAAATGATGCTCCCCAGGCTGCTGGCCCCACAGGCTACCCAGAGCTTGTCCCCAGGCTGGGGCACAGGAGCTGAGGCTTAAGCTGCTCTGGGGACCTAGCTACAGGTGGGCGGAACATGTCACATGTCTACAGTGGCAGAAAAAGGGAGATAAATGCAGACCAGGATTCAAAAAAGAACACGAGTCACCTGGCCCAGAGACCAATAAAGTTTTGCAAAGGGAGAAAACAAACCCGCTACCTCTCATACCAATAGAGGAGCCCAAGAAAGCTGATCACGGGGAATAGCCAAGACCTAAAGGGGAGCAGTGCAGAGCTCTGCTCCGTGGCCAGTTCTTTCTCACCACCCCCACCAGGAGGCCCAGTTTTTATCTTTCCTCCTAGGGCAGCATTCCTGGGGGCACCACACAGAGTATGGGCTGGAAGACCAGGCAGGGCAAAGAGGGCTCTGCTACCCTAAACATCCAACCGCTGGCTTTCACCTGGCAGGGAAGGAACGAGCCCAGCTAGGTCTGGAAAAGGCCTTGCGCTGACTCCAGGGCCAGAAGTCAGGAAAGTGTGCACAGGAGTGTTTTACCCATCTGCACGTCTCAGACACCCAGCACAAACTTTGTTCCCTTCTCTTCCACGGACAGTGCTCCAGCAACCCACCAAGCTCCTGGCAGTCTTGGGCCCAGGCAGAAAGAGACCCCTGCTCAGTGGCGCTCTCTTTCTCCCACACCTCACTTACCTGGCGTCCCATCACTCTGGTGGCATCCCCTACGTGAAGGGTCACCTCCGAGGGGCTGTAGTGAGAAACAAGCCTGCATGGGTGGGAGGCTAAGAATTGCCAGGCCCCGCCTGCCCACCCTGCACTCCAAGTCATCCTTGGGGTCCCCTGTGGAAGAGGGGAAGATGAGGGCAGCAGGTGGGCAGCCAGTGTACATCTACTCACCTGGGCTCCAGGACCGGCTGGGGTGAGGGCTGTGCTCCAGCCGGCGCTGTGGGGGCTGTGACTGGAGAGGGGGATCACAACCCACTGGGGCTAGGCCTCCCTTTACTGAAGCTCCCATCAGCCCCCCATGTGCTAGGAAGGCTGTCTCGCATCACATTTCTCCCTCCCTCCAGCCTTCTCAGGTCTTTCTCAGCCTCCTGGTGACCCTCTGAGGCAAAGGGCTCTCTCCTCCCACTCCTTGCGCCGGTTTCCACTGGTTCCCTGCCTTGGGTCCGTCTCTTCCATCTTGACGAGCCTAGGCCCCTTTCCTCTCTCGCCTTCCACCTTTGCTCTTCCTGGACCCTCAGCCTGCCCTCTGACCTCCCTCCTTTCTCTAACCCCACCCCAAGCACTGTTGCTCCAAACGTGCTCTCAGGCGCTGCACAGGTGAGGTACTCCCCGGCCGGCTCACCTCGGGGCAGCCAAACGCCAGCTAGAAACAAGCAGAGCGCGGGCGACCGGGCTCCCATAGGGGCGCGCGGGGGCCTGGAGCCTGAACGGAGGGTCTGGCTGCGGCACCTCTCCCCGGCCAGACCGGGTCACACCTGCACACACCGCACTATCCCTCTGACTCTCCCTCCAGGCTTCTCTGCCCGGCCCTCCTCCACGGCGTGGGCTCCTCCCCAAGCTAGAGTGACAGGACCGCCCAGCTTATTACCATAACATAGGCGCTTCCGCCCGCCTCGGTCTGAGGCTGCCCCTCCCCTAGGAACTCTGGGTTCAGATGGCTCAGCCCCAAGGCTTCTCTGTCTGGGTCGTCTCCGGATCCCTGACCTGGGTTCTGGAAACCCCCTTCCACTGGAGACTGGAGATGCTGGGAAGAATCGGGCCCTACCCTCTCCATTTACACAAGATCATTCTGAGGCCTGTGACAACAATCAATGACCTGTGATCAATAGCAGGGCCAGAGTACAGGCCTGCAGGGTCCTAACTTGTGCTTCCAACAGCTCCCAAGCACCACTTCCACTGGACCCTTAAGTACCCATCCTACCCCTTTGGGGAATGACCTGTATTTTAGTCCCCTGACTGGTAGCACTGGCTAAGGAAATACTGTTTGAATGGCAGAGTGTCTCATTACTCCCATCAAGACCGGACATTGACAAATAAATAAATAAATCTTTAATAAACTCTGATAAAACTTTGGCATAAGCAACAAGGTATACTTTGTCCAGAAGGAATTTTTGAACAGTGAAATTTGGAACCGATAGCCTTGGGAACTTGTGCATTATCCCATTGGTCGGCCTTAACTACTGCACATTGACTAAATGCCACGCCTTGCAAATAATTATAACAAGAAGGAGGAGGAGGGAGAGAAGGGAGAGATCGACTCCAGTTGACACGGGGCAGGGATCTAGTTTGAGGTGCGTGCACACATCCATTCGGTACCAGATTTGGAGAGCATTTGTTCTATGTCGTGTACTGTTCTGGGTGTGGGTGGTGAGGTCACCCTCACACAGGGTGCCTGACGCCATGGGCAGAGTAGGAGGTAAGGAAGAGACAGTGAAGGATGAAGCCTTAGGAACATGGTTCACTGGGGAATGGATTCCAGTGTTCTACTGATTTAGAATCCCACAATGATGGCTTAGAAGTCTCCACAGCAGTATGGAAAAGTGCTCAAGACATTAAGATTCAGTGAAAAAGAAGGCTCTGAATTGGCATCTAGCCAGGTCTGAAGTGATACATACGCTGCTCCCAACTTAGGATTTTTGAGCTTTTCAGCGGTGCAGATGTGTACCTCCCGCCATTGCCTTTCACTTTCAGCACAGTATGAAATAAATTACCTGATCTATTTAACAAGAGAATGCTGGCTAAGGAATGGGAGAAGCAAGACGGACTCAAAGGAGGGCTGAGAAAGAACATCCATGGAGAAGAGCACCAGAACTCAGTGCTGTCCTCCAAATCAAGCAGAAGGCTTGAGAAAGGAAGGAGTCCCTGGGGTTGCCGATGTGTGAGAGGACCGGGTGCCCATGGGCCACACTGTCCCGGGTAAGGCCACTTACCCCTCTACCATTCTGAATATCAAATAAGCAGCCACATAACACATTTAAGAAATGTAGACAATCAGTGCTGTAATTTGGAGTGGGAAATATTCTTTGTGATTTTTTTCTGGGATATCCCCCAACTCTTTAATCTCTGACTAACATGGCATGGGTAATAGTTTAAGTTTCTTCAGGAGGAATTTACATCTTAAACTAGATAATAATTTACATGTATGAAAATAACCCACTTCCCAAACTTCAGCTATTGGGAGAGAAATCGACGTAGAGGTCCTTTTCTACTTAAAAAAAAAAAAATTATGGCGCTGGACATCAGACCCAGGGCTAGGCAACTGCTCTACCACTGAGCTGCATCCCTACCCCTGAAGGGGAGCTTCATAGGTGTCTGAAGTCACAGTTTTAGGCACACCTGGTATAATAGGTCTGGCATAAGTTGTGTAGTTAACTATTTTATTACGCGTCTATCAGTGGTCCAGGTCTGGTGCCTCGTCCTCTCTGCACTCAGTTCTTCACCGAGGAGGTGAGCACACTGTGACTGAATTGAACGAAATGACCCAGGGGATCGGGCCCTGGATGAAGGTCAGGTAGGTGACCAAGGTGAAGAGAACTCTATATTTTCCCCACACATAAAAACTTCCAAACTTCTTCCCTGCTTTTCCATGATCCTCTTCCTCAGTCACATGTTTGTGGATCACTTCAAAGGAAAGCCAGCGCACACACATCCCGGAGGCCACTTTTCCCTCTGGGCTTCTGTGAGAGGCGATGCTTCCAGACAGGCTTCTCGGTCCTCCCTGCGGCGCGTCCCGCCCCTCTCCAAGCCCCTCCCACCAGGCCACGCCTCTCGAGCCGAGGCCCCGCCCTAGTCCCCGAGGGAGGCCCGCCGGTCCCCGCGCGGCTCCGGCCAACTCCCGACAGCCCGGCACCCATAGGAACGGCTCGTGCAGCGACGCGGCTGATCTGGCCCAGCCATGGACCGGAAGGTGGCCCGAGAATTCCGGCACAAGGTCAGAACCGCTAGAGGTGCTTCAAGCAACCCGGACTTTAGAGTCCGGGCTGCCTGGGGGTGGAGTAGGCAGACACCCTCTGCTGCACTCCCTTTTTCCAGTCTGGCCTGAAGGCTTGGGTTGGGCGGGATGTGGAGGGGTCCCTTTGCCTGCCAGCAGGGACCCCAATAAAATGAGGGGAGGGAGCCCGGGAGTCCAGTTGAAGGGGCTGCTACGTAGCTCAGCCTCCTCAGCCTCTGGAAATGCCCTTTCTCCTGCCCCTGGGAGCTCAGCTGTCTCTGGAGCTGGGATGCCTTCCAGCCTTGGCGGGAGAGGATGCTCCCCAGATCGTCCTCAGGGGACAAACCCACTCCTTCCATGGCCCCAGCCTGAGACTATTGGGGCAGGTGGTGGGTGCCTGGGCAGTGGCTGAGAGAAAGCAATAGAGAAAGGAAACTGGCCACCTCTCTCTGGCCTTTAATATCAAGGCCTGGAGGTGAGTTAGGAGCCTGGCATGGAGCCCCTTCCTGCCCAGAACCACTTCTTAGGACCTGAGAAGCAGCGCAGCGCTGTCGAGGCCTGGCTGCCCTGGGGAAGAAGGGGAGCGGGAGGAGCTTGGCCCTGCCTCCCCCCCATCTCCCTGGGGCAGAGCCCCATCTCTTGTGAGTTCCGGCGAGGTGCTCACGGACATCCTGGGTCCTCGGATCCCACCACATTTCCAAGGCTGTTTCCAAATCTGCACAGGATCTGAGGCCAGAGAGGGCTATTAAGGGGACCCAGAGAATGGGCCTCCCCAGCAGTTGTTGGATGCGAGTGAAGCCAGGGGTATCTGGAGCCACTCACAGGCCATGCCAGAGAGGCAGAAGGGTGGGCGGCTGTGTGTCTGGAGCCCCTTACTCCCCATGGGCAGTGTGGTTAGACAGGCCAAACCGCTCTCGGACAGAGGGGCCAACATCAACATACTTCTCCTTCCTCTCTAGGGAGGCTCAGAGAAGCCCTCTAACCCCCGCTACTCCCCCCTCCACGGGACCACACAGGGTAAGGGCCTGGGGACTGGACCTGCCAGCAAGGTTCATTTAATAAACACAGTCAGAACATTCACTGTATCCCAGACCCAGCTGGTGCCCTCAAATTATTGGTCGTATGAGTGGAAGAGACTACAGTAGTGACCCGTGGCTGGGGATTGAGTACTGGGACCAAGGCTTGGTAGGGACAAGAAAAAAGCTGATACTGGCCAAAATCTCCTCAAATCAGCAAGGCCATGGCCATCCCAGATGCTGTTCTCAGGGGGAAGAGGTGGCTGAAAGTTCAGCAGGAGTCGGGGAGGGTGCAGGAAGTATCAAAGGGACCCTTTGAACCTGCTCACCAGTGCATCCTGCTGCGAAAAGGTGTGCGGGGAGAAATTTCAGCCACTGAGGACATGAGTGAGTATAGATTTCAGGCAACCTTTTCGTAGGAACTCAGCCTCCCATCCCCCACACTAGGCTTGAATTTCACTTTCTTGCCCTTTGGCTAAAAATGTCAGGTTTTCTTTTGCCATCTGTCCTTGCCTTGGGTTCCTACTTTTTGCCTCTTTTGAAACCACATCTCCAGCGGCCCCATAGTTGACTGGACTCTGGGTTCACCCCTGTTTCTCTCCCAGCCCTGCAAGCTTCAAAGGTCCCTGGGTCTCTGTTTCCAGCCACTGCTTCTCCTCCTCAGGCGTCATTACCTGTTAATGCAGCTGTGTGTGCAGGTCAGGCAGGCGCCATGCAGGACGGGCTTGGCCTGGACTTCGTACCCTGCTGCCCAGGAGGCAGCCACAGTCTGTCCTTTTCAGGGCAGAGTCCTCTGGGACCTGGGAGAGGACAAGCAGCAGACTGAGAGACGGGACCAACAGGCGTGCCGGATGAAATGTCCACCTTGCTGTTGACCGCTCTCTAGATGTCTCTGCTTTAGAGTTTTGGAGCACATTTAGCCCAGGCAATGGCTTATAATCAAAATCTTTAGTTGTCGGAGCCTCTCTGAGACAGGTCACTTAATGTAGGAAGTGAAGATGACAATAGTTCACTAAAACGGTGTCCTGAGTGCTGAATGAGATTGGTACATGTGGGGGGGTACTTAAAAAGATCCTGGCACTTAGGGGGTCCTCAGAAAATGTGCCTGTGGTCTGTCATCTGGAATTAAGCAGACCTAGGGTTAAATCTCAACCCTGTCACTCACAGCCAGTCAGGCCTAGTAAGCTACTTAATCTCCTGAGCTTTAGTTTCGTCAGCTGTGAGGTGGGGTTTGTGGTCCCCATACAGGGGCGAAGATTAAGTGGGAATTCAAGTACTGGGCTCCTCTGAGCCTGTCATGGCCATACGGTCCCCAGCGATCCTGCAGTGTCCTAGTGTGTGAGCCCAGCGGCTCCAGGCCTTGTCAGCCCGTGCAGTTCCCCTCAGGCCACTTGGGTGCCCCAATAACAGGGCCTAACTGTCTTGAGCCAGGATCAGAGACTAACGTTTTCTACCCCCAGGAAGCAGCTTTCCCAGTCCCTCCCTGCTCACTGCCCTGTGTATTCACTGCCTGAGCTCAGTTACTCATTTGCTTAGAAGGCATTTATTGCCTTTTCTGCAATCAAGCATTTATGAGGCTGTGCTCTACCCCACCGAACAAAGGCAGCTGTGGGTCCAGCTCTGGGAGGGAACAGAGAAATCAGATCAGAAAGAGCCCCTGCCCCTGAGGATTTGCTAATCACCTGCTCATTCATACATGTAATTGACCAAGCTCCTGACATTGACCAAGCTCCTGACAGGAGCCAGGGCAGTATTCTAAGCATCGAAGAAAACTAGTCTGTTTTTCTGCAACTCTCTCAATTTTATCCTTCTTTATAGCTGAGTAGTGTTTTATTGTGTACATTCAAGATATTTTCTGTATCTGTTCATCTATCGGTGGATTGTTAGGCCATTTCCAAGCTCTAATGAATCATGCTACTATAATCATAGGTATGCACGTATCCCCTGTATTATTATGTCTTAACTCACAAAGACAGAAGTATAGTCAAATGAAGCTTCCATTGTCATCTTTTTGAGGACTCTCCATACTCGTTTCCATAGTGGTTTTGTTAGTTTAGATTTCCTCCTACAATGTAGAAGGGTTCCATGTCCTCCCACAATTTCACCAGTATGTGTTGTTTTTTGAGTTCTTGGTGACAACCTTTCTTTCTGGAGTAAGATGGAATCTCAGTGTTAGTTTGATTTGCATTTCTCCAGTGGCCAAAGATGCTGAACATTTCTTCATGTACTGATTGGACATTTTTACTCCTCTTGAAACGTATCTGCTTTTTGATTGCCCATTTGAGAGGTTCTATTTTAGAAAATGTAATTTTTGAGTTCTTTATGTATTCTAGATATTAATCTTCTATCTGAGGAGTAGCTGGCAAAAGAAAAAATTTTTCAGTCTGTAGCTTATCAGTTCATTGTTTGCTCCTTTTGCTATCCAGAAGGTTTTTAATGTGATGTGATCCTATTTGTTGACTCTTGGTGTTATTTCTTAGTGTTCTGCTCAGAAAATCTTAACTTATGCATATGTCTTCAAGGGTTTTACCTGCTTTATCTCCCAGCAGACCCAGTATTTTTATTTTAATATCTAGGCTTTTTTACCCAGTTTGGTTTTATTGGTGCATGGTGAAAGATACGGGTCTGGAGTCTGCATTTGGAGAGCCATTTTCCCCAGTACCATTTCTCAACGAGGCTGTCTTTCCACCAGTCCTTTGTCAAAGATCAGATGGCTGAATGTGCCTGAGTGTTTCTGCCATTTCAGTTCTGTTCCATTATTCCATGTGTCTGTTTTTGTGCCTGTACCATACTGTTTTTATCACTGTAGCTTTGTAACATGAGCTAAAGTCCGGGAATGTGGTGCCTCCTATTTTGCTCTTGTTACCCAGGGTTGCTCTTGCAATTCTAGTCTTTTCTGATTCCATGTAAATTTTAGATTGTTTTTTCTAGCTCTGTGAAGAACTGAGCATATGGAAATCTATCCACTTATTCTTAGCTAGTTTTATTTAATAAATATAACTAGCTACTTTCCAAGCACTATTCTAAACTTTTTGTAGCTGTTAACACATTCAATTAATGCTAAAAACTATTAATTCTTCACAGAAGAATTAAACCCTATTTTTAAATAGACTTTTTCACAAAAGAGTAAAAAAAAAAATACTTGTTTTACAGAAGAATCAAACTCTATTTCTCCGGAGACTCATTTTACAGAGTAAGAAATGAGGCCTAGAGAGGCACAGACCTGGTCGGGGAAGCCCCACCTCCCATCCCCACAGCCAGCCTATGCTGGACCACATAGAGGCCTGTGAGAGACTCACCCAGCATGGCCTAACACACTCCGTGGCAGAAGTGAGGACAGAGTGCAGTGGTGAACGTAGAAAGAAGGAGGTGATGGCATTGTGGAGGGCGTGAAGAAAGACACGGCCAACAAGAGTGCGTGGGATGAGTCTTCAGGATGGAGGCAGAGAGCAGAGATACAAGTGATCCCACTGAGCCTACAGGGAGCAAATGACTCAGCCAGGGAGCAAATCAAAGATTTTGGAGAGGGACTGTGGGATACAGCAGGACCTGGTGACACACACCGGGGCAACAGCAGGAAGTTGTGCCCTGCAGGGGCCAGAGGCAGGAGAGTCTCAACACAGGGGAGAGTCGGGGCTATGCAGAAGCCCAAGCAGGGGCTCCTTTAGTGTGAAGAAGCTGCTCACCACGGTCCTGCAGACCGTCAGCCTTGGTTTCTTTCCCTTCACTCTGCTTAACCGTCGCAGGAAGGACATAGCAGGACACCAGCGGGAATGAGAGCCTGGCACGGCTGTCCCAGACAATAGCAGGGAGACAGAGTCTGTGGCACAAAATGGAGAGATGCAGCACACATTTTGGAGCCTGTCCCAAGAGCTTTACGATATGTTGCCCATCTCATCCCCACAGCGACTTAGGGAGAGTGTGTGGGATGGAAAAACATGCATTATTTAATGTGGTCTTGTCCTCTTCCTCCCTGTTGGGCGAGGTGCACACACAGGTCGAATGTGCATGAGTGGAAGGCGGTGTGGTCCCCAGGCTGCTGTCCTGGAAAGTCGAACCCCACAGACGAGTCCAGGGGATGAAGCCGAAAGGGCTCCAAAGCTAAACTCATTGTGCCTGAAGTGTCCCCAGCAAAGAGCCTGAACCTGGCAGCCATAGAGATGCTCCCTTCCACAAGGCTGTGCCAGCTGAGCATGGGTGGGACACAGAGGCCGGTGCTGCATGGAAATGGGGGGATGGTCTGACAGAGACCCCAACACTTACTTGTATGGTGAGCTCCTTTAGGGCTCCTGTGCCCTACATCAAGATGGACCCAAGAAAAACAAAATTCTGAGTCTTGTTGGAGAAGGAAGACTAGTGTCCTGCACGTAGTAGCCACTCACTGAATGTGCATTGGACAGCTGCATACAGAAGAGCTGTATGCAGTGGGTTGAAGCTAGGAGCTATAGGTGGAAGTCTCAGCTTTGCCACTTAGTGAGCCTCTGTTTCCTTATCTGTGCAATGGGGATAAAATTGTCCACCTGTTTGGGTTGTTAGAGATCAGAGATAACACCTGCCAAGTGCCTCAGACTTGGCAGTCACAGCTCACATACACATAGCAGGACAAGGGGGGCTGAGGGCTGGGAGCCAGGTGAGGAAAGTGATGCCCAGACTGGACCAGGAGGGTGGACAGGAGCCTCTAGACTTGGATGAGTGCAGTTCATTCATCTCTCAGAGATACACCAAGCACCACACGACTGTGAGGGCCCCGCAGCAGTGCCGGTGCCCCAGGCATCCTGGGAGAAGTGTTAGATGCAACTCCAGGAAGAGAGGATACTGTATATGTTTTTTTGAGACAGGGTCCCGCTTTGTGGTTCAGGCTGGCCCTGAGCTCAGCCTCAAACTCACATCACCTCAATCCTCCTGCCTCTGCCTGCCGAGTGCTGGGATTACAGGCATGAGCCACCGCGCCCGGCACTGTGGTATGTGGTACTGGTTGCTGCTGGGTTGAGTCTCCACGCCCAGTATGGTATGTGGTTACCAGGGATTGAACCCAGGTCCTTGAGCTTGCAAGACTGGCACCGGAACCACTGAGCTAACTCCCCGGCCCAATTTTTTTAACTATCTAAAAACTGTAGTTTGAATAACGATGATGTTGTCACTCTGTGTTCAGTCTTCCAGAGGACTTCTGTCTTTCTTTTGATCCCTTAAAGCCCACACAGCAAGGTGAGAGAGCGTGCTTTCAGAGAAAAAAGGCAGACTGTGTCCTCTGAGCCTCTCTGGAGACATTTCCTGGTCTCTCCGTTTGCCAGATCTACTGATTCAACCCTTAGATTCATACTTAATTCAAAAAACAGTCCTCATAAGCCAGGTCTGCTTTCTTCACGGAGTGGTATGCAAATGAGTTTTCAAGTGGTCAGTTGGATATGGAGGCAGAGGGGAAGTTCTGAGTGAGGCCAGCGGGTCGGGTGTAGCAGAGGAGGGGTTTCTCGCTGCAGTCCCAGTGGACTTGTGAAGGTGACCCTGCAGACGTGACAAGTTCGGGCTGATGGGGTTTGAGTGACCCACAATGGGAGCCATGGGGTGCAGAGCTCAGCTCTGCAGGCTGCCTCAGAAGGAGACCTCAGGGTCCGATTTCTAGGTAGGGGCCGTGGGCAGAGTTGGAGCAGGATCCTGGGTTCCTGGGGATCAGAGGCCAGCTCTGGCTCCCAGTGATCTGCGCTGGGCCCAGGGGTGGCAGAGAATCAGAACTCCTTCCCCGTCCCGCTTTGTCTCCTTTTCCCTTTCCACCCATGCTGAGGCCATTCCCTCCCCTCGATGTGTGGTGGGATTGTGCCTGTGCAGAGAGGGGACTTCAGTTCCGAGGCTTCAGCCAAGGAGGGACCCTGTCCTTGTCTTCTTCTCTTGTCCCATCCATGGTTAAAGTCAGTGTTAAAAATCTCACTGCAGCCACAGACGATGGCATTTTTGCGCTTCCCTGGATGGTGGAGCACAGGGGAATCCAAACTGCATCTAACAGATGTTCTGTCCTCTTGTTCATTATGGGTCATCCAAGGAGAGACATGAGGACTGAAGAAAAGTATCTTTAAAGCAAAGGGTAGGATATCAAGACTGTGGGGTCTTGGGAGTTATTTTCCCCTTGAAGGCCCAAGTCACATTATATGGATGCAGTTCAGCAGCAAGAACACAGCCCTGGGTTCAGGTCTTCATTCAGCTTATTAGCTGTGGGGCCTCAGGTGAGTTGACAACCTCTCTGATCCTCTATGCCAAATGGAGTGACAATAGGAGTCTTTCTGGGTTGGTGCATGGACAAATGGATCAAAGCCCAGGAAAAGCTCTTGGTGCCAACGTGAAGGCTGTGTGATAGTCAGTCATTTACTTCTTTTTCTTGGGGCTCCTCCCACCTGAAATGTGTAGGCGTACTAGGGGAAGGGGAACCTATCTATTCACTGAGCACTTAGTGTGTACTAGGCATGAGGAACTAAGAACAAAACAGACCTCATCCTTCCTCTCCTGGAGTTTTTCCCTCCAGCAAAGGAGACACAAAACAATTCTAAATACTATAGGCCTAAAGTTATAAACCGTAACCGATAGAGCTGAAAGGTCTCCAAGGTGGGTGCTCTCTGTTTAGGTCGGAAAGGAGGGTCTCTCTGGTAAAGAGGCCTGGGCGCGGGGAACCAGAGGGACAGCATATGCCAAGGCCCTGGGGCTGGAGAGTCTGGCTGTGAGATCCACAGGGAGGAGGCCTATGAGCCAGCACAGTGGCAGGAGAGGAGGCGGGGCTCTTGTCAGTCAAGGTGAAGGGTTTGGATTTGGCCTCGGGGACAAGAAGCCATTGAGCAAGCAAGTGACATGATCAAATTTACCAACTGTCTCTGGCTTTAGCCCTGGGGAAGTTCCAATTTGTATGTGCCAGCTCCTTTCCCATGGCCCAATGTGGGCATCGCAGGACGCTATGGGAGAGGATCCCACACGCTTACACAGGCTGCAGCACAGTGGGCAGAATCCAGGCTGGGTTCTCATGGAGACCACTTCCAGCAGTCCCCTTCTGTGTGGTATGGTGGGCCAGAGCCCTGCCTTCAGCCCCGTGTTCGCCCCATCTTGTGGCTCTCTGGGAGGCCCTCAGGTGAGGTGGAGGGAGGCGGGGAGCCCAGACTGGAGCAGCCGGGGTGAGGGACTTTTGAAGCAGCCGGTGCCCCCACCATGAGTCAGAACAAGGCAGCCTCCTGGGTATATCTGCATGAAATAACCAGCGTGATTTTAGGGGGAAATTCTGCCAGAGCAAAACTAGAAACCTCTGCATCTGCTACTCAAGCCAGAAATCCCCAGGACTGGGCCACACAGGCCTCTCAGTGTTTGAACAGACAGATGTCCCTGAGGTACCACAGAGAGAGCTTGCGGCTTCCAGCAGGAGCTGCCACTGGGAAGGGCCGGGGCAGGACGGTGCTATGGGGGGCTGGCGCCTGCGGGCAGAAGGGTCCCACAACCCTGCAGTGTGCATCTCGCCATTACTTAGCTGAGCTGAGGAGTAACCCAAAGAAAAGGCAGAGAGATTCACACTGAGCTGTCCTAGAGAGTGCAGTTTGGGACGCCTGTCTCACCAGCTCCCCTGGGAATGAGAAGCTAATGAATCAGCCCCTGAACTTGACCTTGGAGTCTCAGCCACAGACGTCAGCAAAGTTGAAACGATGTAACCTGACCTTTGGGGCGGGGTGGGGGTTCAGGGACCTGGGAAGGGGAAGGAGTGGCCAGGACACTGCTAGTGGACAGAACTCAGGTCCACCCAGCTTAGGGCAGGATGGAACAAGGCGGAGTCCCCCTGACATAGATGCCACAGAAGGGCTCAGGGGCGGGTGCTTGTGGCAGGAAGGATGTGCTGTCTGAGTGAGTGGCCCAAGTCCTTTCTGAAAGCATTTATCCAGCACTACAGCCACCATCAGGTAAGACAATGGGTGCCTTCTGGACACAGATGACATAGGCATGGGGGAGCGCAGCGAAGCCACAGGCGTGTCATTTGGATGTGCACATATGTATGTACATCCCTGCATGTGTGTGCACCTGTCACACACATGGGACAAGGCTCAGCCCGCCCACACCTAGACATGCAGAGGGGCGCCTCCTGCCACCCTGGAGTGCCCCATATGGGTCTGGTACTGGGCAGCCTGGCCCCTCGCTTCCCACCTGTCCTCACACTGTCAGCCACAAGGCTGCAGCGCAGTTCTGGTGGACGGCAGCCTCCGCCCCCTGGGCCTGCTGTGGGCGAGCTAGGCCACATGCATAATTCTGCCCTTGGGTTTTCCAGGTGGATTTCCTGATTGAGAATGATGCAGAGAAAGACTACCTCTATGACGTGCTGCGGATGTACCACCAGTAAGCACACTGGGTCCAGGGTGTTCTGGGAACCCTGGCATGGGTTGTTCTGAGGCAGAGGGGCTCAGGGAAGCAAGTGCTCCAGGGAGTGAGGTGCACTCCATACATTCATTTCAGCCACTGGTAACAGTGCTCGTCCCTGTGCAAGGCGGAAGAGTGCATGTGTGAGCATGACAGACTAGCCTTGGCCTGCAGGTTGCCCACAGCCTGATGGAGAGAGAGGCTGTGGAAAAGCCAGATGAGTTGACTAGAGCACGATTGTTGGGACAGAATGAGAAATGCCAGCTGGCCCCAGCTGCTGCAGCACGTGTTTCTGGTCACACACTTGCCTTTTGATTCTTTCAACATGCGTTTAGTTGCTGGACATCATGTAGGATCTGCAGTGAGTAAGATCCACTTTCTCTCTCTGAGTTACTCAAGGCCTGATGGAGGGAGATGGATGGACATTATAAACACCACGAACCCCAACAGGAGTTAGTTACAGCTAAGGGGAGGTAAAAGCAGAAGCATGCCAGAAGGAGTTTCCACTCTGTCCCTGGGTGCAGGAAGGCTTGAGCTGGCCAGTCAGTGACGAGAAGGGTTGTAGGAGGAAAATCAGGGAAGGGCTCAGCATCAGCAGAGGTGCAGAGGCACAGGAGCAGAGGGTGTGAGTGGGAAAGAACAGGTAAGGGGGCTGGAGGGGGGCTTGAGGCACAGAGTGACATGATCACAAGCAGCAGCAGTCCATGGAGACAGTCGTGGGGCCCTGAACCTACCAAAGGGATGAATTTTCTCCCCGGGCGGCAGGGAGCCACGAAAGGATTTTGAGAAGGTCACTGACACACGAGGTAAAGGGTTCGATGTTGGGAGGCATAGTGCAGGCAGGACTTCAGCAGCACAGCTCCAGACTGGACTGGGGGATGAGAGTATGAGAGAGGACATCAGCATCTTACACAGAGGCTTCCTATCTGGAGAGCTTTTAGACTTTAGCTCCAGGCACAGTGAGTTAAAATCTTGGCTTGGTTTCATCTGCAAAATGGGTTCACCATCCCTAGCTCGCTGGTTCTCTTGTGACTTTTGCATGAGAGAACAAAGCTTTTCCAGGGCTCTAAGTCCCCAGCTCTGAGCTTTTCAAGAGCATTCTCCTTAATTTCTGGGTCTGGGCCCCAGAGACGGGCACCAGGCAAGAACAGAGGTTGTATCAGGACTAAGTCTCCAGGAGTCTCCGCATCTCTGCAGAACCATGGACGTGGCTGTGCTTGTGGGAGACCTGAAGCTGGTCATCAATGAGCCCAGCCGCCTGCCGCTGTTTGATGCCATCCGGCCCCTGATCCCACTAAAGCACCAGGTGGAATATGACCAGCTGACCCCGCGGCGCTCCAGGTACCAGGGGAGCCACCAAGCTGGTGGCAGGTGGAGAGGACAGACTTGCTTACTCACAGGCAGGGCAGCCCTGGCTGTCAGGCCCGAGCTGGGCCCTCACTGAGCACCCCACCATGGCAGGAAGCTGAAGGAGGTGCGTCTGGACCGTCTGCACCCTGAAGGGCTCGGCCTCAGTGTGCGCGGGGGCCTGGAGTTCGGCTGCGGGCTCTTCATCTCCCACCTCATCAAAGGTGGCCAGGCAGACAGCGTCGGGCTCCAGGTAAGTGAGGGGGTCTGGGGGTTGCCCCCCACCACCACCACAGTCACCAGCTTTCCTGAGCCTTTGGGAGTAGAAGAAGCTGCCACATCCCCACCAGCATTCATAGGACCATCAAAGTCAGTGTGCATGCAACTTCCTGTTTTCCTTTCTTTGTCTCTGTTCTCTGCAGCACCAGGGAATGAACCCAGGGCCTTCATACTGAGCTACATCTCCAGCCCTTTTCTAATTTTTTTTAAAGACAGAGTCTCACGATGCAGTTCAGGCAGCTCTTGAACTCAGTATGTCACATAGGCTAGCAGTCTTCCTGTCTGGGTCTCCTGAGTGCTGGAATCATGGGTGTGCACCACTACCACCTGAAGGAGGAACAAGGTTAAACCCAGACACCCAAAACTCAGGACCAGGACCTGTGAGCAGCACGGAGGAAGGGAGCCCAAAGTGATGCCTGAGAACACAGACCCTGAGGCTGGACTATCCAACTCAAACCCCGACTTCCCTGTTTCTTGAACCATGTGACTGGTGAAATGCCCCAAGTCTGGGCCTCTATTTCCTCACCTGTTAAATGGGATGATGATAAAACTACTTTACTCATTAAGTTGCATGAGGAATAGATAAATTAACGTTAGACAGTGCTTAAAGTGCAATGAGTGCAAGCAGGGAGGAGAGATTTAGTGAATCCCTACTGTGCACCAGGTAACGTGCATACAGTGTCTCCATCTTACAGTTAAAAGTGACTCAGAGGCCAGGCAGCGGCCGAGGCAGGATTAGAACCCACGCTCCTGCTGAGCTAGGAATCGCAGGTGCCTGTCCCCTAAGGTTCCTGCACTACTGTGTCTAGACACAGGGTCCAACCTCCAGGGCGCCTCTTGGAGCCCTGAGTTACGTTGTCTGCTTTAAAAGAAGCCTCCATTGCCTCGAGAGCTCCAGGTTTGTTTGTTATCAACTTCCCAATCTTGCAGCCCAGCCCGGGCTTTGGTGGGGCTGCAGCGCTAATGGCAAGAGACTCGGCCCTCGGCTGCCGGGCTGAGGTGGAAACAGGACGCTGACAGACATTGCTTTGTTCTGAATCCCTGTCTCACGGCTCGCCTTGCCGATGGCGTCTGAAGTTTCAGCCTCTTCATTATTTCTTTCCTCTGTGGCACATTTTCCAGCCCAGAAACACAGCCAGACACAAAAACATAATGAGCTCCTCTCTTGGCGTCAGCTGAGGCCTCTTTTGTGGGCGAGCTCTCCTCCTAGGACGAGTGTTTCTCAGCGGGCCCTGATGATTGGGGTCACTCAGACGATTTAATGGAAATTACAATTTTACCATCTCAGGCTTAGGAATCACAGACCCTTTCTTGCGCTGACAGGCTCGTCTCTCCTTTGTCCTGCTGTCCCTGGGATCGTCATGTCTTCATGGTCTCCACACAAAGACCCTTTTACAGAGTTCTACCCCCAGAGAGAGGGAGAGGGAAGTTGATCCTGCAACCCAAGCTGGAGGCTGTGTGGGAACGCTTAGGCCGAGGTCCTGGGCTCGCTCCCTTTAGGAACAAGGCAGGGAACTTCACTCAGAGCAGCTTAGGGGAAAGGCCTGCTTCCACTGACTGGCCTGGGTTTGTATTTCTGGGGAGAGCTTGTGCCTAAAGAGAGTTCGGAGAACATTCTGGAAGGTCGGGGGGGTCAGACCTAGCCTGGCTGGGCTAGAAACCCTGTGCTGCTTTGTCCCATGAGGCTGGCGCTCTGTAGGGTCTGGGACCCTCCAGTAGGGCCTAGGCCTCAAGCTCCATCCCACTGTTCCTACCCCCTGCTGAACATCTTCCATTTTTCAAGTTTGTCTTTACCCGTGTCCTCTGCCCTGCATGTACCTTGTTGTATATTCCAGGGCTAGGAGATAACTTTCTGTGTCTTGGTTGTCCCAGCTGTGAGATGGACAGAGTGATCCTTGCCTTCCAGTGGTACTTGAGTGTTCTAACAGGTGGCAGAGACCCAAAGAGGGCAGGATGCAAGGAATTGCAGCCAGGCTTGGCCATGTGCCCTTCTTTTCTGTTTCAAGACACCCAAGACAAGGCTTGATACCTGTCAGAGGCGAATGTCCAATCCTGCCCACCCTGTTTGCCCACTGGGTATCTTTGAGCAAAATATTTCACCTCTCTGAAGCTCTACTTCCTCATCTAATTCACAAGACACGAATCCTACCCCGCAGAGTTGCTCAGAACAGGCACAAGGAGCTGGCTGGTCCAGCAGTTTTTGAATTCAGTGTCCCCAGAATCTTGGAGTCCCTGTGTTTTTGGGCCTTTTGAGCCCTTGCCACTCCTGTTACTCAGAACTCTGAGAAGGTAGGGGTCTGTGTCCCGGAGAGGAAAACAGGTTTCTGGGGCAAGAGTGACAGGTGACTGCAGGAACATTGTAGTTTAGGAGTTGAGCCAAACAACCCCTCAGGAGCAGGACTGGTTTCCAGGGGACAAGGGCCCAGAAGAGGCAGCAGTGATGTCCCAAAGGGGGCGCTGTAACCAGGTCCTGCACACAGGCCCCCATTTCCCGGCATCCTGTGGCCTAAACTTTAAGAAGAGCTATCTGAGCAGAGTGTTAGGTCTTAGATCTAAGAGAGCAAGAGGTTCACTTACTGAGTGTTTGTTGTGTGCCAGGTACATGTGGCTTTACGTGCTTGAGTTCACTTAATTCTCCCAGCAACCACAATATTCCTTGTTTTATAGATGAGGGAAACAGAGGTCACATTGTTAATAAGAATAAACATGGAAGTTTGAATCCAGGATTGCAGACACTAAACCCTGGGCTCAGTCACTCTTCTTTGCTTGCCCCCAGAATAGGAATTCAGAGGTCAAGACCACAGCAGAGTTAAAATGTTTATCAAGTTTCCAGAGAATGGAAAAAAAGGGATCTTGTTGGTGAAGTGAGCTTGGTCAGAAGTCATAGGTCCCCAGTGGACTCAGTTACAGTGTTAGAGTGACTAACAGAGATGGGGCGTCTGCTTCTCAGAGGCAGGCAGGACTCTTCTGTGCTGGGTGAAGTGTCGTGCTTTGTTCTTACTCTAGAACCTGATCATGTCCCGGTGGGAGTAAAAGGGGCACCACAGAGAAAGGACAGTTCTGAGTCCTAGTCCTGGCTCTGCCACCCACGTGCTGTGCCTTGTATTATGCCCCATTTTGGTTTCTCCATCTGTAAAATGAGGCAGAAGGATACTCAGAAGTGTCACCCACCCTGGGATCCTGCAAGATAGTGAAGGGTGGGTTGGTTGTGACAAGGCACCACACACATCAAGGTCTACCCTGAGGGGGGAGGTGGCTGAGGGCCCTTCTCTGGAGAGCAGGCTATAGGCAGCTAGTGATGGGTCTGTCTGGTTGCCTGACTCCCTAAACCTGATGCTCATTCTTCCCTGTGGCCAAGGTAGGAGACGAGATCGTACGGATCAATGGATATTCCATCTCCTCCTGCACCCATGAGGAGGTCATCAATCTCATCCGGACCAAGAAGACCGTGTCCATCAAAGTGAGACGTGAGTGAGGCCAGGTGGGGGATGATGGTGGGCTGGGTCCCCAGCTCCTGGGGGAAGAGCAAGGCAGGAAGCCATCCTAACCCCAGAGCCTTTCTCCCACAGACATCGGCCTGATCCCTGTGAAGAGGTGAGCAGGACTCACTGGTGGCAGTCTTTTCCTGGTGGCCCAATGTCCTGGTAGCTGCTTTGAGGCCTGGTTTCCCCAATCCTGGGCCAGGAAGGGCAGAGGATGCAGGTGTGGTAGATCCTGACAGGAGGTCTGGTCCCTCAAACATTTTTCACTAACCACCCCTCCTTTTTCTTTTCCACTCCACCAGCTCTCCTGACGAGCCCCTCAAATGGCAGTATGTGGATCAGTTTGTGTCAGAGTCAGGGGTAAGGGCCATGGCTCCCTGCAATGAGGGTTGGCTGGGGTGGTCCCCTACAGGGGCCTTTGAGGAGGGATTGCTCTAGAAAGGATCCTCAAGGCCTTCACACAGGCCCCTGGACACCCAGAAAGCCCCACTAGGGTGTGCCCTCAGCTGGCCCAGCTGTTACAAACCCACACCCTGAGGACAGGCTGGCCATCTGGATTGTGTGAACACAGCGGTGCCTGTCCTGAACATCTCATAAGACCAAGAGGCCACTTGCATGCATATGGACACCCAATGACCCTGCACCTGTTCTCTCTCCAGGGTGGACGGGGCAGTCTGGGCTCCCCTGGGAATCGAGCAAGCAAGGAAAAAAAGGTCTTCATCAGCCTGGTGGGCTCTCGGGGCCTTGGCTGCAGGTGGGTGCCGGGCACACCCTGGCGCTGTGTCACAACCTAGACCTAGCAGGCCCTTGCTCCTCCCCTCTCTCTCACTGCTGCTCCCGAAGACCTTTGTCCACTGCTAGACCTGTCTGCGTGATCACACTTCTTGGTGCCTGAGTGCCCCTCTGGACTTCACAGTTGTCTGATAGGCCCAGAAAGGCACTCTGAGGTTCTACTTTATAGATGAGGAAACTGAGGCCCAGAGGCAGAGGTACTTTCCTAGCAAGGGCTAGGAGTCACTGCCAAAAGATCCCATCAGCTCTTGGCCTCTGCCACAGTCCCATCACTGATTACCTTGAGGGCTTGCTTAAGGGGTAGCCAGTGGACCCCAAACGGGCCCTGGGCCACACCAAGACTCCTCCTTAGCATGCCGCAGCCACTCACTTGTCAGTGCAGCCTTCCTCCGCTATCCCAAGCTACATGGGCCACAGGAATCAGTTACTTAACCACTCTGGGGATAATAACACCCACATCACAGGATTATTAAGGATTTATAAGTGATTAAAAAAGCCTTTCTCTTTAGGGGGATGACAGCCCTAATTTAGAAGCCAAACACCTAAATGAATATGATATAGGGTAACAAGGACTCTGATACGGCCACATGCTGGCTCAGGGCCGGCCAGAGATGTCATCTCTAATCACTCAATAGGTGGCCACCTGGAACACTGTTCAGCAAAGGCTATGTCCCATTGCTCGGAAAGAGTGCTGTGATCAATTAGTGATGTCTGCCACGGATTTCAGACAGGCAAACAGTGCCAGGCACTCTCCTTGCCATAGAGTTTTAGGAGCACTGAGGAGGGAGCAAGTAGCTAAATCTTGGAACAGAACAAGGGATCTGGTAAAAATGTGCTAGGGAAGACAGCGCTTGAGTCTGAAGGGGTGAACCAGAAAGAGAAGAAACTACACAGGTGGTACATTGGGTGAGGGGTTCGGGAGGGGGATTATAAACTGTTTCCTGTGGTGGTTACCTAGGGCTCAGTGAAAGCGGGCTGGGAGTGACAAGTGGAGGGCCTTGGGTGCTGAGCTTGTGGGTGACACCCAGTCAGGGGTGTAACGTTGAGAACGGAGCCCCACTCACTCTCCCTTCTTCCGCAGCATTTCCAGTGGCCCCATCCAGAAACCTGGCATCTTCATCAGCCAGGTGAAGCCTGGCTCGCTGTCTGCAGAAGTGGGGCTGGAGGTGAGTGGCACCAGGCTGCCCCTGCTGGCGATGGGTTTGGGCTATGACCGCACATGGACAGTGGCTGCACTTTCCCCCACAGACCCTTCCTGGCCATCACTGGCTGGTAATTCCACTCCACAGCCCAGTGGGTGCTCACAGGAGGGCTGACATCTGATTTCCTTTCCGTCTTCCCCAGATCTTAAAAGCCACTGGTCCTGAAATTAGGAATGTAGTAATAACAGTCTGAGTTAACATTCTCTGTTTACTTGCATAGGGTGTTTTGTAAGCTTTACAAGAACTCTGAGGAAACTGAGACTTAGAGCAGTATGTGAACTTTGTTCCAGATCATGCCCTAGTACAGAAGGGCGGGCTTCAGTAGTCTGATGCCAGCTTTGGAACTCTTAAGTCCCCTTTTGGACAAGTTACTTCATGTCTCTGTTTACATTTCCCTACCCATAAGGGGGAACTACTAGACCCTTCTAAGGTTTTTGTGTATATTAAATTAATTTATACATATGCCAGAATTGTGCCAGGCTCAGAGTAAGCAGTTAGTGGATATTAGTTGCTATGACTATGATGATGATAGCACTCCTGGGTGAGAGCCCAAAGGTTCTTATGTCTGTTACCTGAGATTTATACTGTAAATTATTTAGCCTAACAACCCATTAAACAGTTATGGAGTAGGGGTTCAAAGATGAGCTCGAGGGACTCCCAAAGGTCCTTCAGAGCTTTCCAACTGCTCTGAGAACTGAGATGACACCACATCTCAGCCTGGCACCCCAAGGGAGCCCATTTTACAGGTCAGTAAGTATGAGGATGACACACTAACTCTTCTCCATTTCTCCATCAGACCGGGGACCAGATTGTAGAAGTCAATGGCATTGATTTCTCCAACCTGGACCACAAGGAGGTAAGATGTGCCACCTTTGCTGTCTCCCTGCCCTCTCTCCCCTACACTATGGGAAGCCCCCCTCAGCCAAGTGTAATTGGGGACACAAGAAGCTTCCACTCTTTGAGCTCAGCCTCTTGCCTAAAAAAGGGGTTAATACCATTTACCTCCTGGGGCTGTTGGGGGAATTAAATGAAGTAACAAAGGCAAGGCCCTAACATAGCACCAGCCACATGGTACATGGTACATCCTCAACATGGCTGCTCTCACTGGCAGGAGCCTCATTTTGTATAGTTCTAGAAATCAGGGGTTGCTTGATACACCATAGTGTCTAAGGCCATCTCTCCCCTGTCCTCACAGGCCGTGAACGTGCTGAAGAGCAGCCGCAGCCTCACCATCTCCATTGTAGCCGGAGCTGTAAGTTTAGAATTTAGCAGTGAGGACCACATAGCCCCTGACTTCCAGCCCTCTGATCCCTGATCTCTACCACACTCTTCCAGGCAGGGCTGAGGGTGACCTTCTTTGAAGCTTTGACAGCAGAGGGAAAGGGCTTCAACCCAACGAGAAGTTGGGATCTGAGCAGACTAGAAACTCAGAGCCTGGTCCTGAGGTACACAACTCCAAGAAGACAGCCACATCTTTAGCTCCCAAGGCTGTGACACTGGACACCCACATTCCTCAGGATCTGAGCCTCTCTTCTCTCCCGAGGGTCGGGAGCTGTTCATGACAGACCGGGAGCGGCTGGCGGAGGTGCGGGAGCGGGAGCTGCAGAGACAGGAGCTTCTGATGCAGAAGCGGCTGGCCATGGAGTCCAACAAGATCCTCCAGGAGCAGCAGGAGATGGAGCGGCAGTGAGTGCAGGCGAGGGCCGCCGGCCCCTCTGACCCCCTGGCCTCGCCCCCTGCCCCCGCCCTCTTCGCCCATAGACCACCTGGCTCCCTGCTCCTTGCGGCGAGAACCCCTGATCTCCAAGCTCTAGAACTATGCAAAATGAGGGTCCTGCCGGTGAGAGCGGCCATGTTGAGGACTTACCACAAACCATGTGGCTGGGGCTACGTTAGGGCCTTGCCTTTGTTACTTCATTTAATTCCCACAACAGCCTCGGGAGGTAAATGGTATTAATCCCCTTTTCAGGCGAGGGAGCTGAGCTCAGAGTGGAACTTCTTGTGTCCCCGATTACACTTGGCTGAGGTGGGTTTCCCACCCCATCAAGCTTCCTCAAGAGCCTGACGGTCCCCACAGGGCCACACACTTGTGCTGATAAACCCTCCGAACTAGGCAGCTGAAATGTACAGATACATTCTCAGGACTTAATACGCACTTGGAGAAGGGGAGAGAGGAGACAGTTCCATCGGTCCCACCACAGAGTAACCTGGGGTCTTGTGCCTGTTTAGCAGCCCCTTTCTGCCCCAGGATCTGGCCTCTCTGAGGGGACCTCACTCAGCCCAGGCCCAACCAGTCACTGAAAGACTGGAGAGGAAGCAAGGAGAGTGAATGGCTCCCACCTGAATCTGCCACTTGGCTCTTGTGGCGTAGATCACAAAACCACTCAGAGCCTGGGGCACAGCTGCATTGGCAGAGTTCCCCGCACCCAGGCTAGTACAGCTGTGCTTGGAGAAGAAGCCGGAGAAAACACAGAGCTTTCCTTACATCAGAAGTGAGCCCAGGAGTAGAGTCCTGTGTACACTCAACCTGCCAACCTGCATCTGTGTTACAGAAGGAGAAAGGAAATCGCCCAGAAGGCAGCCGAGGAAAACGAGAGGTACCGGAAGGAGATGGAACAGTGAGTACTCAGGTCTGTGTGTGGCCTTCGGGCCCCCTGGTGGATCCTCCTTCATGTATAGCGATCCAGTAATCCTGTCTGTCAGCCTTACATAACTGCCTCTCGGTTTAGCTCACCGGCTGCAGGCACTGCCCCCTCTGCACGCTAGATTCATGCAGCCTCTTTCCCAGCTGCTCAGGTTGGCGGGAAGTGAGTTGCAAAGTCTCTGCCTCCAGTCACAGCGATGGGCTCCCATTTCAGGATCATGGAGGAGGAGGAGAAGTTTAAGAAGCAATGGGAAGAAGACTGGGGTTCGAAGGAACAGCTCCTCTTGCCCAAAACCATCACCGCGGAGGTGCATCCAGTTCCCCTTCGCAAACCGAAATGTACGTATCATCGCCGGGCATCCGAGGGTCCCCTTCCAGGGCCTAAGGCTTCAGGAGCTGGGCAGGAGAGCTGTTCTCTACACCCCCACTCCCCATCTTCTCCCCAGTGAACAGCCTGTGGTCCTGTGGGCCGCCTTTGTTCATGGAGAGGCAGTCCTCTGTGTAGCAGGGTCCCGGAGTAGGAGGATCCCCCTGCCCTCTTGCCCTGGGGTCCTGACCCACACACCTGCTCCCCATAGCACAGATACAAATGAGCCCTGGGGCTGCTACAGCGGCATGGAGAGCTGTGCAAAAGTGGAGCTCGCTCAGTCGCTGGGTGTTGTGATCACCTTGTTCTGAATAGGGGCTGGGTGAAGCCATAGCAAGAAAGAGGAAAGACCTGTATGGTTCAAGGCTGCTGGGCTAGCGGAGGAGCTGGCCTGAGTGCCTGCATGTGGGCCACTGTCACACTGCTGCAGGGTCCAGGCAGGAGAGGACCGTGAGATCGGTCCTGGGACTGCGGTGGTCTGGTGACTGCACCACACTGGTCCTCAGCTCGACCACCCTTCACATCTCCTCTCCACATCCCCTTACAGTCTCACCTCCAGATTCAGCCCAGGCCCTACTGACCGCTCTCCCATCTACGTGCTTCTAACACGTGATTCATGAAGCTGCCAGGGCAAATGGGAGTCTCAGTATTTCATCATGAGCGACGAGGGGGCTCCAGGTACAAGGCAGTGTGGGCATGGCCATCATGATTCCAGGCTGGTGGGGTCTTCACCTAGCTGGTGTGATTTACAGTTAGCAAGGGCAGGTTCTGTTGCAACCAGCTGAGCTCACAAGAACACAGGACTTTGAGAACCTCTAGATGGAGCCAAGAACCAGGGCTCCCTTCTCTGGTATGTGGGATCCACTGGGAAGCTCTAGTAGCTCTGTCTAACTCTGGATCAGACCCGAGCCCCAGAGGGGCACCAGCTTGCCAGCTCAGGCCACCAGGAGTAAGAAAGAGATTCTGTTTCACCCTACAAACAGCTCCCAGTGCAGACCTTGCTGGCAGAAGGGCACAATGTCATCACAGGTTCGTCTGGAAAGACAAAGCTTGCTCTCATAGGCCTTCAGCATCATAATCAGCATTAGCTAAAGATGTGACCCAGGCTAAATTCTTGGTGAACAATACATGTTTTCGACAAGCAGTTAATTTGCTGTTATGAGTGAAATAGGAGCTTCAGAAAGAGAGAAATCGATTTTAATTGCTTCTAGTGAAAGTCATCCTAGTCGATTTAGTACCTTCCTGGCTTCACAAAAAACACACCCTCTCAGGAATAATGAAAGCCCTTTCACTAGCTAGCTATTTATTTAGTGCTTTTTAAGCAAATCGGGTTTCTTGAGTAAAAAGGGCAAAAATTTTGCTTTTCCTCAAGATTCGTATATTCTAAGACAGTGCTACAAAGTGTAAGACTGATGGTCCCAGTGTCCCCCTCGTCCATCTTCACACCCACAATTGAGTTCTCATTTGGACACGAGTCAGAAAAAGCCACAGGGCCTCTGATGCGGCTTACTGTCTGCCTCTGTGCCCCTTACCAGGCAGCTGGGACCATCAAGAGCACTGTGGACCCATAGGACCCTGCCAGCCAGGCCCTCTGACTACTCTGCAGTTCCGTGACACTGTTGGCCAGCAAACCTGACCCAGGTTTCTGGACTGTGCAGACAGGAAAGAGTGTGACCCATCTCTAGCCTGAAACATGAAGTCACCCTGCTGAAGGATGGAGGGGCTGACTGTTCCCCCAGCCAGCTATCCCAGGGGCTCTCACAGTTGCTTCTGCCTACCCACTCCTGGCCCACCCTGTGGCACCTCAGTATTCTTGTGAGCCCTCAAAGCTAGGATGTACTGATACTGAGACCCTAAAAGACCTCTCCTTAGCCCAGGCAGCAGGGCAGGGTTGGGATAGGGTGTCTTTAGTAAGGACCCTCGGAGCTGGAAGGGACCTTTACAGATGAGTTCTAAAGGAGAGAGGTCAGCCTTCTATCTCTCGAGGGGCCCCTTAACCCACCCCTCCATTAGAAGACCCATGATTTGAGGTTTTTATTTTTTTTTCTACCAAACCATTCGACAATCTTGCATGCTCCCCTTGCTTTATTAAGTAATAGTTTTGTTGGCAAGAGAGCAACAGTGTTCCAACCATTGAATAAACTGATTCAAGCCAAAAGGCAAAGAATTTAACATATAGCCTGTTCAGAGGCCCACAGGCAAAAGAAGCCCATGGAATTTAAAAGCAGTTCGGAGACAGGCTCCTATACCACCCACCAGAGCCCCAGGAGGCCAGAGGCCAGAAGAATTAACTGCAGTGACAGTTTGCTAGTCTCCACATGCATGATGTCCAGACTCCTGTTTTCTCTAACTAGTCATTCTCCATTTGGCTTTGGGATCTCCCCACCACCTCAGGACATAGCTCCCCAGGAACCAGAGCCCCAAGGCAAGGATAGAGAGGCAGGCAAAAAGACCCATTCTCCTGCAGCAAGCCCTTTGCCCTCAAAGTTGTAGAATACCACCTGTTCCTATCCTTGCCTCACCTCCTGGCTTTCAGCCACCACCCTGAAAAATGGTTCTCACGCTGTTGTCAGGTCAGAGCTCTTGCCTCAGCCCGTGTTATAGGTAGAGGAGCCACAGCTACTGAGGTTGAAAACAGTGCATGCCCCAGCCAGAGCTGTGCCCTGGTTCCTGCCTGGGCGCCTCAGAAGCTCACCCGGCCTTCACCTTCCCAGATCCTCCCAGCTCATCAGCTTCTTCCTCTTTTCCTGGGGTAGATGAGCAGGGAGTGGAGCCTGAGCTCGCGCTTGAAGACGACCTGGATGGAGGCACACAGGAGCAGGGAAAGCAGGTTGGCGTCCCCGCTTTGCTCCCTGGCCTGGCTGCCCTGCTTGCCCTGCCCGCCACCTCCTAAAGTAGTGCGCACCCTGGGCTCTGAGGGGCTGGCACATGGCAGGGACCACTGGAGCTTGTGAAGCCCCTCCTCGCACTGACATAGACCCTAAGGATCGGACATATGGCCATGCTGATAAGGCAGCAGGTGCAACCGTACCAATGAACTGGTTTTGGTATTTAAATATTACCCGAACTCAAGCTCCCCTCTGCTACACTGGCCTCTCCTCCAAAACTCCCTCCAGATCTAGCAACTACCGAGGCAGTGCCTGACCCAGCAGCAGCTTCCAAAAGCCTAGTCCATCACTCAAGTGGTCATGAGTAGGCATTCATTTGAGCTGTCGCCCCCCAGAAACTCAAGTTTGGGTTGTTGTCCTGCCATGCTGTTGCTTGGGAAGGAGAGATCTGCCCCTGCTTGTGTGCCTCAGATGGAGATGTGCTTTTGTGGGGACACACCTGCCCACTGCTGCTGGCACATCCTTCCTGGGCTAACCTGGCCCCTGCCTCTTGTGCCATGTTGCAAGTGGCCTACTTGTTCTGTGCTGGGAGACAATGCAGTTTTGTTCTGCCCAACAGCAGTTGTAAGCAGAGACCCAGGTTTGCTTTTGTCTTGAGCCATTTCTTGGACGGAGGACTGAGGCATTGGGAGAGAGAGGGCTTTTTCTCTGTCAGCGGGGCTTTGTGTTTGGAAACTGTGTCTGAGATTTGGAAATGCCCGTCCTTGCACAAGGAGTTTGCTCTCTGCTTTTCTGGCATTGACTTCTGAAGCCAGCATCCTAGGAAGGGTGCAGAGAGGGACTCCGAGCCTGGGAATGGGACTTTACTCAGGTTGTCCTGGACCTGCTTCATCCCAGATGAAGCCAGGTAAGTGGAGAATTGAACAAAAGGTGCAGGTTTGCGGTTGGATCTGCCATCATCACTCTTTGTCTCACAGAGTCACGTGTTCCTCGGAAACCTAGCTCCCAGCTGCTGTCATGGACGCTCTGGCCCAGCTGAATGGTGTCTGACCACTTTGTTCTCTGTGTCCTTATAGCCTTTGGGTGGTTTTACCGTTATGATGGCAAATTCCCAACCATCCGGAAGGTAGGACAGGGTTGGTGCTGTGCGGTGTGCCAGTGGGTTTGCTGTGTTTTCCAAACATCTCTTTTCCTGTCTGCTCTGGCTGCTGCAGCCCAGCCTGTCCTCTTGGAAGGCTAATCCCTTCTGTACCTCTCTGTTAAGCTGATATCAAATGCCTGGGCACCATTACGGGTGTTTTGCAACATGTTCCTTGCATGAGGCCCACCCAGGGACAGTCAGCTTCTGAGTGGGTCTGCACCACTCCTGTGGCACCAGCCCAGGCAGGGTGTTTCTGTGTGGTCCTGTCACATAGAACCAGGCCATGACCAGGAGCCAGGGTCACACAGTGTTAAATAGCAGTGTGGGTCACGACAATGACTGTGCCAAATGCAGACTCTTAACCACGTAGGGGATTCGCTGCCACTGTTGGAACCAGGCACCACGCCAACTACAACTCTGCTACGGCTGTCTGTGTGTGTGTCTGGGGTCATGCATTTTCTCATTCTGCAGAGCCTATAATTTTCTCTCTAAATCTTATTATAGCATCTCCAGGCCTCATAAAACTCTTTTGCTCTTTGTCTTTCCTAAATCACTTTGGCATTTGATTATGAAAATGCCACTGTTAATATCTGTAGATTTGACGTTCGAGATGGCTTGGTATTTGAACATCAGGCATCGACATAAATCTGAGTGAGCTGAATTGGAACTTATCCCTTCCCTGGCTCTCTGCAACAAGAAGTGGGTCACCCAGAAACCAGGGTACTAGAGATTGGTGGCTTCCTACTTCTCTATAAAATGAGAATATGAGCTATGCCAGGAAAATCTACTCCCTTTCTCCACACATTCCCCTTAAGATAACAGACAGCATTATTCTGACATAGGTGAATAGCAGACTATGATTGTCTAGAGGTAAATGAACGTAGGCCGGAGCTTCTTGAAGGTTCCGTCCAGCATTATCTTGGTTTGAGAAAGCACTTGGTCTTGTAAGACTGTCCTCTTCATCTTATAGGCTGTCTGATAGCTTAGGAAGGGTTCTCTGCATTAGATTATTAATACTCTACACACTATCTCTGTTAGAATTCACATGCACCAAACAAAACACACACACACACACACACACACACACACACACACACACAGGCATGCATGCATGCATGCACAATATCACTGAGAAAAGTAATGAAAGGAGACAGACCAAACCCTCTCTGGCCACTAACAACTGTGCAGATGTGAAAGAGAGTCTGTCACAAATGACATCACTTTCAAGTAGACCACTTCAAAGTTGCTGTTGATAAAGAAATGGAGCTGGTTTCCCCCTATTCATTAGTTCTGTCATTCCAGAAATAGCTGGTATTTTGTTTTTTATTTTCATTTCCAAAAGAGAAAACAATTGCTTTTAGGTAGAACAATGGCACATCATCATCTGCCTCTCCTCTCAGCATGAGAAGAATGTTTGCTGTGAATTTAAAACTGACAGCTAAAAGGACAACATAGTCATGTCCCTTGCACTGGCTCTGGAAACCCATTATTATATTGACTAGAGCCATGGAGACGCTTTCTCTCCTAACAGCTTGAACACTGATTCCCCATATAATGCAAAGAGTTGACTTGGCCAGGATCATGAATTCACAAAACTCCCTTATCTGAAAAGAGATTCAGTGTCTCAATTTCCACCTCAAAGTGACACTCTATGGGCCTCAAGGCTTCCAGTCCACAGTGCCACAAAGTCTCTGCCCAGGACCTGGAGGGTTCTTGGTTCTGGCTAAGATTTTTCATCAGAACTACTTGAGGAAGTCACACAGAGCAGTCCTGCTTTCAGGAGCCCAGTCTGGCAGGGGAGAGAGATGCACACGACTGAGGTAGTGCCTGGGGGTGGTAGCAGATCCGTGGCAATGCTATGGGGCAGCCTGGCCTACCCAGGAGCCTGGCTCTGAAATCTTAGCACTGGTTTTCTTATACCATTCCTATCATGGTGATCTCTGTGGGAGGCCATGCCTTTACTGTAGCAAGCTGCGACTGGGCAGAATTGTTTCTGGCTCTCCTTGGAGAATTGCTGTCTGAATCTCAAATGTGATGGCAGGAATTCACCTCTCAACTGAGCTAAGAGTCTACTAAGCAGAGTAGTCAAGGAATCAAGGAGCACCATGTTTCCAGAGGCCCTTGGATTGCTCAGGAAGTACGTCCCAGAAGTGACCATTTCCAGAGCACATTAGCTGTACATGAAGTGGGAGTTGTCTTTACAGGGTGGTCGAAGAGGATGAGCCAGTCAGAGGTCTATAATGACCCACTATGCCTTCAGCTGTGAATCAAACGTGTGTGTTCACTGCTGGGAAACTCAGTTACTTATCCCCAGCCCTGGATTCCAGGATAACGTAGGAAATCCAAGAGCAGCCCCCAGAAAGGCTTGGTAGAGGGAGGGGTGAGCTCAGTAAACAGGGAGTTTCCTTCTTGTCCCAGGAAGTGCCCAGAGTGTCAGCTCCCCTCACAGCCCCTCTCCTGAGTGCTGTGGGGGATGGGCACTGATCTCCCATCAGGCCACAGTCAAAAGATTGGGACCTGGAACTAAAGTCGAAATCATGGCACCATCCCGGGGTCTTCACCTCTCTGAGCCGTGGCTCTTTCATCAAGAAAATGGAACGGTATCTCCACAAGAGACAGAGCTCGTTTAAATCTCTTGGCTTGTAGAAAGCAGGCTCTGTGGGCCCCATTCTGGTAGGATCTGTTTTCCCTTCATCACTTTCCCAAATCCTCCTGAACTCTGTGACCAGGGTGAAGCAGTCAGGCCCTCCTACCTCCCTTCTTCTCCCAGTCATGTGGTTTCTAGCCAGTCCTCAGTTGAGGGGCCCAGCTTAGAGGTAACCCTTGGTTTGGATTCTGCGGGATGGAGTAGCTTACACATCGGGGTGAAATCCAGTGTCCCTGGCTCTGGGCCCCAGGCCTGAGGCTGCTGTCACTTCCTCTTGCTTGGGACAGAGGATCTCTGAGGATGAAATTTGCCAGCTCGCCCAGATTTTCTCTAGAATCCCCCAGGATGCATCTCTGGTATCTGAACATGATCTACCTTTCTCTTCAAATGCTGGAGAACAAATGAATACAATACCTTTTATGTAGACAGCACTTTGAAGTTTACAGAGTCCTTTCATAGATGCTGTTTCATTGGCACCCAGTGAAAGCCTGTGGGGCAAACATTTCCCCATTTACAGTCAAAGGGGATCAGGCTCAGAGGGGTGACAGAAATTAGTGAAGGTCACCCAGATGGTCACTGAACTAGTAAGCCGGTTTCCACTGGCAAAGGTATGTGTCTCCCACTGGCCTCCCTACCCTAAACCTGAGATCAGATGCCCAGTGCAGTGAGGCAGAGCCACGGTTTGGGCTCCACATGGAGCGTTCGCCTCGAGTTGTCTTAGAGGACTGCATGCTGTTTGCTGTGCTGTTCAGATATCAACACTACCTTGTAACCCTTATCATGTAAACAATGCCACCTCTGCTCAGAAAGGAAAAGATAAGAAGAAAGCCAAGTATGACAGCTTGCAGGAGTTGAGAAAGAATAAGAAGGAGCTGGAATTTGAGCAAAAGCTTTACAAAGAGAAAGAGGAAATGCTGGAGAAGGAAAAACAACTAAAGATCAACCGGTTGGCCCAGGAGGTATGTGTCCTGCCCACCGGCCAGGTGATCGTCCCTGGGACACACTTTGGTTATCCCCCACCATTGCTGTGAGGGCCTAGGTGGAGATGTTCTCCCAAGATGGAGTCCAAAAATGACTTCCTCTCTCCTCATCTGGAGAATAAGATCATCCCAGCTGCCCAGTGTCCCTTGCCCCCCACTCCTAGATTCTGCATGTCTGAGCTGGAGACAGGCCTGCTCATTCAGTGTATGAGGCCAGGGCTAAGCCCTCTCCTTAGTTCTAGATCTAAAGTTAGCCTTCCATTTACCTGTCTATAGGTCTGCAACAGTCTGGTCCCCCTACCCAGGCTATGAGTCCCAGTCTGGGTTTCTCCAAGCTGTCTGGGCTCTCACCCTGTAGGCTACAGCCAACCCCTTAACCCCTTAAGTCTGAGGCCAGCCCCAGTTGGTCAGGCTATGAGTGTGAGGCTGCTGCCACCCACACAGGGTCTGTGTAGGCTGCCCCTCTCACCTGGGGATGTATCTATGGCTTTCAAGTCAAAAGCAATCTGACAACATGAGCAATTGTTACTTCCGAGGTGAAGCAGTCAGCCTTAGCTCCCTAGCTGCAGAGTTCCTTTCTGCTTCTCTCTAATGCCATCATGAATCAGAATGCCAAGCAGATTGGATTATAGACCCAGAGAAGTCCTGGAAAATGTGAAAAGCATTAGGTCTGGCGTTAGAAACGAATTAGCTACAGAATTAAAAATAAGATTGAACTTGTGCTTCTGAGGACAAGGCAGCCTGGAGGGGAAAAAAGACAAGTTCAGTTCCTGGAATGCACAAGGAGCCCCCAAAGGATGATTCTTTGAGACTCCCAAGAGCCTCAGGGTTCCTGGGATGCAGGGGTCCAGCCAGTCCCACGCAGCCCCTGGTCCCCTTCTCTGATGCTGCTCACAGAGTTCTGAAGTCAGCTTCCTCCCTCCAGCCTCCTCTCCTTGCTCCTGACTCCTGGGGGCCAGGTGGAACATGCCTTGTTGTTTTCTAGATAAATGACAGCTTACCTGTGCCCTGGGGCATTTAGCGAAGTGCTTCCATGCCAGGGCTGCTCCTGTGATTCAGGTGCCTTGTGTCCTCTCCTTTTGGCCTCGGTCCTGGGTCCCAGGTATCTGAGACTGAGCGGGAAGACTTGGAAGAATCAGAAAAGACTCAGTACTGGGTGGAAAGGCTCTGTCAGACGCGCCTCCAGCAGATTTCCTCTGCTGATAATGAGATTCCAGAGGTAAAGTGCCCTTCTTTCCACCATGTCCCTCCTGTGGCCTCAGACTGACCCTCCCAGGGGACGATGGAGGCATATTGGTCACTAGCAAGCGTCGCCTGTTCCACTGTCTGGTGCCCACGCTGCCAGCCTCTCCTGCCTCTCTGTATTGAGGATGGGAGATGCGTCTCTACTTCTGGGCTTTTCTCCAAAGCGACCACTGCTCGCCAGCTGGTCTGAGATGGTCTTCGTCAGACCTGTTGTCCCACCATAGTATTAAGAGTGTTGCTTATGTGCTGAAGTGTGTTCTGGTGGAGAAGAGAAGCTACCTTACCACCTCACTTACCACCCCCAGATGGCATGATGGGCCTGTCCCACACCCCGTGGTACCCATGGTTCTCAAGAAGCTTCACCAGCAGCAAATAAAACAGCAAAAGATAGGGGTACCTGGTAGACTGGGAAGTGGCAGGCTACTTGGCCTAGATAATCACAGCCCTTCCTTGCAATCCCCAGATGACCACGGGGCCCCCGCCTCCCCCACCTTCTGTGTCTCCCCTGGCCCCACCCTTGAGGCGCTTCGCAGGTGGCCTGCACCTCCACACCACTGACCTGGACGACATCCCCTTGGATATGTTTTACTATCCCCCCAAGACTCCCTCCGCCCTGCCTGTGATGCCCCACCCTCCACCCTCCAACCCCCCACCCAAGGTCCCCGCACCCCCTGTGCTTCTGCCCTCGGGCCAAGCCAGTGCCTCTTCCTCCCCCTGGGTGCAGCGCACTCCGCCCCCCATCCCCATCCCGCCTCCGCCATCCATTCCCACCCAAGACCTCACCCCTACCCGCCCACTGCCCTCCGCCCTGGAAGAGGCACTGGGCAACCACACGTTCCGTGCTGGAGACACAGGCAGTGGATCGGAGGACTGGGAGGCAAAGAACCTCAGTGGGAAGCCCACCGGCTCCCCTGCCCCTGAACGGAGCTTCCCACCCGCCACAAAGGTACCGCATGCGACGCTTAGAAGTGGAAAAATGGGGAGGGCTGCTGTTCCTCAAGTCCTTTGCACCCCTGTGAGTGGGGACAGGAGGGAGGAGCATCACCCCATTCCCCAGGAATCATCCCCCACTGCATGTGTGGACACCCTGCATGTGTGTGGTTCCAGCCCGTGTTGTGGGGTGAATCGCTCGGGCTCTGGGGTGAGCAGCAGGCGTGTGCTCGGGTCCGTTGCTCTCTTCACAGTGTGGGCTCAGACATGCAGTGCGGTACTTTTAGGCCGTGTTAATGAATAGCTCACTCTGGGTCCCCTCCAGTCATTTCTTGATATTATCCCAGAAAGCCTTGAACATGGGAAATGACTCCTGGGTTTAACAGGAAAAGGTGGGGGGGGGGGCTATTGTGGCAGGGGGTTTATTAGGCTGTGAAAATGAAGGATTACCTAATCCGTGGCAGCATTTCCTACATCATAGCGCCATTTCCCATGGCACTAGCCAACTTCGCTTGCTTGAGGTGTGATACTCAGAAACTTCTGGCCAACATCCAGCCGTATGAAAAATGAAGCCAGAGGTTGTAGAAATCTCCATACTTACTATTAAAAGACTAAGGATGTTTTTCTTGGACATTAGGAAGTTGAACAGTGATCTGAAAAGGCCTGTTTCTTATTAATTGTTCTTATCTGAAAACTCGTTTGGAAGAGACAGTCCCTGAGGAAGACACAGTTTTGTCCAGGAGAAGAACAAAGTATTCTTTTGCTCCCTGGGCTGTGGGCCAGGCAAGGTACTGAGAAGGTAGGCAAGGGTGGTCAGTAGCACCTCACCAGGGGTTATTCTCACCTTCCAGAGGAAGGGAGCAAGCCCTGTGCTCTCCAGGAGCTGGTCACCAGGAGCCCAGCACAGGGGGCCATGTCCTGTCCTGTAGGTGGCCACTGACATGGGCAGTAGCTTTTCCTCGGCAAGTTTGATTCTGCAGAAACTGAGCCACTGACTTCCGGTCTGAGGTACAGAGGGCAGCGACCTGGGCCTTCTAGAACTTTCCTACCCCCAGAGAGCAGCTGCCCAGGCAGATGAGGCTCCAACTGTGCACTAGGGGAGACACTTGTTCCACTGGGAGCCTGAAGACACTCGAGGGCTCATGAGCTGTGATCCGTGAGGACAGAGGGAAGGAACAGACAGACAGCAAAGAAGGACAGCAAGGAGTCAGGCTGCCTGGGCCCCCCAGGCTGTAAAAGAGGGATGCCAATGGCACCGACCTGCTGTGAGGGTCAAACAAGGAACGCTGGAAACAGAAACAGAAAGAGAAACCCATGAGGGTGCTAAGGTGACACTGAGGAGGGAGGCGGGCATGCAGGAGGCATCTGGTTTACACCCGGCTATGGTTAGTAACAACAGTCCAAATACAAGTGAGTTTGGTGAATCCACGGAGGGGACAGGAAGCCATCTTGGGAAACTTCGAGGCAGTGTCAAAATTCAAGACGGGCCACCCTGTGTCCTCTCCATGTAATTGTCTTAAGTGCCATCACAGCCGCAGCTGTCCCTGACATGAAGGCCAGCGGCTACTGTTTGGGCTGCATCAGCTCCCTGGCCCTTGTCCCACCTGCTCTACCCGGTCTCCCCAACTCATGTGCTCAGTGAGTCTTCATCGGTGCTACAGCAGGTGACGACACGTCCCCAGAGCTCAGCTGCCAGCAGGTCTAGCAGAAAGATCCCTGTGTCATCCTGACACTTGTGCCAGACATACCAGCACCTGCAGGAAGGCCAGATCTACTCCCAGGCACCATCTGATATGCCTCCCGGACTAGTGGATCATTCGCTTAGTCAGCACATGTTCACCCGCTCTATGCCAGACACTGGGCCGGACACTGGAGAGCACACTAGATGGGCAGCCATGGCCTCTGCTGGGAAAGATAGACAAGCTGGCAGGTAACAAACAAGCACAGCATGGGTGGACTCTGGATGCACAGGTGACGTGATAAGATGTGGGATGGAAAGGCACGAAGGCACCAAAGCTGAAGGGGAATGAGCACGTACAAAGGCCCAGGACAAGACAGCCCAGCGTTTCAGAGACTTACAATCAAGCCGTGGGAGGAGGCTAGAAAGAGTAAAGGAAGAGACCGAAAGGGAAGGCAGAGATACTTGGGGAGGGCTTTGGGGTCAAGCCGGGAGCCCACTGGTCAATGGGGACCTCTCCGAGGGTTTTGGGTAGGCTCGTGACCTGATTGGGTGGGTGTGTCCTGTCCACCATCCTCAGCACACAGGTTGGCATGCTTACTGCTTCTCAGCCTGAGGCCTGTGGACACTGCCAGCCACTGGTAACAAGTGATGCCTTGGGACTGGATACAGATGGAAGAGACGGCCTTAAAGGGAAAGGACACTAGATGGCCTCTGTGGCCATTAGTCTTATGAGCAAGACTTTGTCTCAGAATTTTAAAAATAAATAAATACAAAGGGCTAGGGATGTGGCTGATGGTGTCCCAAGCTAGGCTCTAGTTCTGTCAAACACTCAGTAGTGACCTCAGACCATGTTGTGACCAGTGGACTTCTCGTCTCTGTGCTGAAGGTCACACCAGAGACCTTCACAGAGGAAAGGACAGGACAGGCAAGCTCAGCATGTGCATGGAGTGAACCTGCATGTGTGGAGATGTGCCATGACCAGCCTCGCCCATGCCACCATGACCTCACGGGGGTCTCTTCAATGAACCCTTGTAGACATTTTGCCCAAGTCCACAGCCTCCACGGGGCCCTGGCGTGTCCACCATCTCCAAGCCTGTCATGGTCCACCAGGAGTCCAACTTCATCTACAGGCCAGCTGTGAAGTCTGAGGTCCTGGTAAGCTCCACTGGATCCCCTGAGGCTTCAGAGAATCAAACCAGGGCCACTTCTGTTGGATTCTGCTGCCCTGGAAGAGGGCATGAGAGGAAGAGTCCTTGTGTCACCTCAATGATGAGTCTGTGTGTGTGGCAGGCGGTGACCTGCCCAGGGCAATCTTGTTCCCTGCTTGACCACATGGCCTGGGGCTCCAGTGATAAAAGCTAAGCCTTGGTGAGAGCCTGCCCTGTGCCAGGTCCTTTGCAGTCTCATTTAATCTTCACAGTAGTCCATTGACATGGCTTCTCATGTCATCCTGTTTAATACTAGAAATCATATTAAATACTAAGTATTTAATAGTATTTAATACTAGGCCAGGAGGTTAAGGTGTTTGCTCAAGGCAGCTCCTGGACTTGCAGCTTTATTCTTTTTTCCTTGATATTGGGAAATAAACCCAGGGCCCTCTCACTAAGCTACATCCCCAGACCTTTGTACTTATTTATTTTTAAAATTCTGAGACAAAGTCTTGCTCAGGCTGGGCTGGAATGTGTGATACTCCTGCCTCAGCCTCCCAGAGTGCTGGGATCACAGCCACCATACCTGGCTTGGATTTGCTACTTACTCCCAAGTCTGAGCTCCAAAGCTGTTACCTTGCATTGCCATCTTGCCGAACCCTGTAGAGATCCCATTTCCCCAGCGTTTGCCCCCAGGCCTGTGTGGCATGGTGTGGAACACCGTTAGGTGGGGGACCGGCCCAGGCAGATCCTCCTTTTTCTCTTCAGTTCATTTCTCCCCTGCCAGGGTGTGGTCTTGGGAATGTGGGGAGGTCTAACACTCCAGGCCCTCAGCCTGAGGGAGCTGGGCTCCTATCCGAGCAGGAAGCAGAGCCACAACGGCATTTTTACTGGCCCTTCCAGAAACCCTATCTATACGTCAAGACGGGACAGCTCCGTGCTTATTTTGAGCTTTAGTGTCCAGGCAGCTCCCCAAAGAGCAAAGGTCACGCTCTTGAAACAGCCTGCTCAAGTGTCCCCGTCCGGCTGCATTCTCTAGTAATGACAGAGTAGTAGCCATTTGGCCACAATTGGGCAACTGCTGAGCTGGGGGTGGATGGTTGGCATGGCATTGAGCACACCCCTAAATCAGGTCGCATGTATTAGGGGAAGGACAGGACAGCTGCAGGCTGGCAGGCACAAAGCCTGGCACCAGAGGGCAGACAAGACTTTATTTTAATGTGTGGTGGGGAACTCTGTTTTTCTCTGGCAGCCGCAGGAGATGTTGAAGAGGATGGTGGTTTATCAGACAGCATTCCGACAAGTAAAACGACCCCCCGTCGTGTGTCTGGTCGTCCCTGTCACCCGTCCACCAGCACCGCCTGGCTTCTTTCTCCCTGGGGATGCCAGCCTGTTCTGAGGCTGCCCGAGGGCCATCTGCCAGAGAGCCTCAGGCCACAGCAGGCAGAGGCTCTGGCGGGGTTACTGGGGGAGGGGGGAGTGCTATCAGATCCTGCGCTCAAGCTGAGAAAGCAGCAGGTTCCCACTGCTTGGCTTAAGTTGTTCAGGCAGAGTCCCCAGGAGGAGGCCATGGAGGCCAGTACGTGCCCAGCTCCAGCCCTGGGAAAGAAGGAGGGCATTTCCTGCACCTTCCCTTGTGTCCCCTCCAGACCTGTTACAGCATCACCAAACCTCACTGCCTTGGGAGGGAATGATCACATGGCTTCTCCACCTGGCCAGAGGCAGAGTCCTCTCTGGTGTGTGGGTAGTGTTGGGCACACAGCCACCAAACCTCCCCACTGGGCTGCATGTCTAAAGCCAGTCACTGCAGTGAAAGGCACCCCAAGATGGAGGGCAGCCAGCCCTGGCTTCTCCAGTTCCCCTACTCCCAGGCTGACATGACACAGGAGCGACAGCGGCCTGCAGGGCTGCTCCCAGCCCGGGGCCGGGGGCGCAGGTTACACTAGTCCCTGGAAGGCAAGTGGTGCCATGCTGGTTTTAAATGTGCTGCGTGTATCAGTCCTCATGATCTTTACAAGACTGGGAGGCAGCTGCCCTCAGCTCCCTCATTTATAGATGAAGAGCAAGCAGGAGCTTGGAAGTGAGCCTGTGTGGTGATAGTACCAGTCCTCCAGGCTAGATTTGAATCCAGGAGCCTGGGCTCTGCAGTATGCTGCTCTTCAATACTGTGTCGCCCGCCTCTCAAAGCTCTCTTGTCACCAAAAAGGCATCGCAGTGGAGAGCCTGGTGGTTTGGGACAGCCCAGAACAGGGAAAGAAGTGCCCAAGGGGAGCATCAGAGGCCCTAGGCGTGGGCTCAGAGTTCCTTCCCTCCTCACTAACCGAACAACTTTACACATGAGCGTCTCCTGGCCGAGCCCAGGAGTGAAGGGTCGAGGCCCCTCTTGAAGAGCCAGCCAGCTGCAGCGGCTTCTGCTCTCTGATTCTCATAAGACACAAGACCTGCTTTCTATCCCGTCCCTGAGAACAGACTCTCAGGGTGCAGCTCCCAGTGCCAGCTCTCTTAATGTGGCAGCCAAGGCGGGCAGCCCCTCAGGGGATCATGGCCATGCGCACCCATCAGGTGTGGGTTTGTAGCATGTGGGTTAGCACCCACAGCCTGACCTGGATGAGGCCAAGGCCCTTATGGGGCTGCGCCCTGGAGGCAAAGGGCAGTGGGGAGGGGTGTTGGGCAGATGCCCACAGAGCCATCACTTGATACTTGGCCTTTATCTTGTGCGCTGAATTCGGGTGCCACACATCTGGCTTCGTCTATGGCCTCACTAAACCCTGACCACAGACTCTGAGGGACACTTGATGCGTCCCAGGAGCTACGAACCGAGGCCGGCACAGGGCCCTGGAACCAGGCACAGCGTGGCTCTCCCGTCTCGGCATTAGGCCTGCGGGCTGTGATGCTCCCCGCCCTGCCTTCTGCATGTGGCTCCGAAGCAGCCCACTGTCCCTGCGCTGGTCCCCTCTCCCCACTGCCCTGTTTCTAAGTCTTGGGGACATTGTCCCCACAGCAGCTTCCTCGGGTCAGGACTCCAGAGTCCTCTTTCCTCCTTCAAAGAACCAGCCTGGGACCCTGATGCTGCAGTTGAGCACTGCATGAGAACGGTGCTGGGATGAGGCAGTGCAGCCTGGGGCAGCACAGGGCACTGGGTGGAGGGGCCTGGCTCCCTCCCCAGGGCCTGGCATGGCTCGAGCAGGCACTTGGAGGAGGTGAGGTGGAGATGAAAGGCTGGCGCTGGGTAAGACTTCCTGCAGCGTGAGAGCTGCCTGCCCAGGTTTTAGATACCAGCAGTGTGCTGCAGCCACAGACATCTGCCTGCCAGACCACACGGGGGACAGGGCTGAGCCCCTCCAAAAGCTTCTGTAGCTTCCTACCTGCACCTGGCAGGGTGCTCTAGCTCTTGGTACCATCCACCTCCCTGCACCTATCCCAGCCACATCCCCCACCTCTGACCCTTCACCCTCTTCCTTCTGCTCTGTCTGTCACCTTAAAGCCTTCCCTTTGCTTCCAGGATTTCCGGAAATATGAAGAAGGCTTTGACCCCTACTCCATGGTAAGAGATAACTCCCTGCCCCAGGAGTGAGCCTAGGGAAGCGTGTGTGTGTGTGTGTGTGTGTGTGTGTGTGTGTGTGTGTGTGTGTGTGTGTGTATGAGACGTAGGATGGGTGGGGTTACGGGGTTCTCAGAGGTGGTGACTTGTGGGTAACATGGGTCACATGATCCAAAGGCCATGTGCTCTTTCCTGGGAAGGCTCCTTCCAAACAGCCTTTGAGGGAGAATTGGATGGGGAGGGAGGATGGCACTACATACATGCCACACACTGCACTGTGTTTGCCAGGCTGGTCCTCACAGCCTGGAAGAATAGATCTGGGACTCGTGTGGCTGTGTGTGTATATGTGTGTATGTGTGTGAGTGTCCATTGTCCCCAGGGCCCGGACACTTCCACCTCTCAGCAGACTCAAAGCCTCTCCTGCCTCCCCCCAGTTTACTCCAGAGCAGATTATAGGGAAAGACGTTCAGCTCCTGCGCATCAAGAAGGTACCGTGGTGCAGGGCGGGCACCATCCTTCTCTGCCCCTGCCCGCCCCTGCCCCCTTGGCTCCCTGCTTCCCCTCTTCTCTCCCCTGCCCCCTTCCCCATGCTTGTGGCTCAGGCTCATTCTCTCCCCATGGGCACATTAGCCCCTCATTTATCCTGCTCCCTGGGCCATGTTCAGAGATGCCCGAGTGCCCACAGAATGCTGTCTTCCTGGCCCCCTAAGACCTGCTTCCCTCTGAGCAGGAGGGATCCTTAGACCTGGCTCTGGAAGGCGGTGTGGACTCCCCAGTGGGGAAGGTGGTCGTCTCGGCTGTGTACGAGGGGGGAGCCGCTGAGCGGCACGGTGAGTGGGGACCATCTTTGCCTGGGCACAAGTGCAATGGGGCACAAGTCCTCCCAGGGAAACACACAGCTGCTCACTTGGAGAGGGGTGGCAGCTACTAAAGAAACTCAGGCCAGCCAGATGTAGTCGAGCACACCTGTATTACTGGAGTTTGGGAGGCTCATTATGAGGAGTATCATTATGAGTTCAAGGCCAGCCTGGACTACATAGCAAGACCCTATCTTAAGAACCACAACAAAAAAGAAACCCAGGCCACCAGTGTGCTATCTATCCACTCCAGAATGTCACCTGAAATCACACCACAGTGCCAGGTCCTGTATACCCTGCCAGACCAGAGGCCACCCTGTCCTCCAGGGGCACCCAGGCTAATGGCAGAAACATACCTAGAACAGCCAGATACTACCTAATGGTACTGTGCATGAGGGACTGATGAAGAATTCAAGGACCAAGAAGCTGTGGGAACCCTGGGAGAGGGAGGAGAGGAGGAGAGGCTCCATGGAAGGGCAATGTCTGAACCCAGCCTTAAGAGGTGAATCACAGGCTAGGCACAGGGGTGCATGCTTGTAATCCCAGCATTCAGGAGGCTGAAGTAGGAGGCTCACTATGAGTGTGAAGCCAGTCTGGACTACTGGGTGAGATCCTGTATCCAAAAGACAAAATAATAACATTAATAATAATACTGAATCAATGCCTACCTTGTGAAAGGTAGGGAGGATTTTGAGGGAGAAGGAAACAGTGCACACAAAGGCAGGAGAGAAGCCACCTAAACGTGACCTGTGCTCTGGGGATGATACTGCATGGGGAACTAACAGCATGTTGGTGCCAGTCTGAGCGCCTGGCATGTACATGACTCTGTGTCTAAGTATTTCCAACAAGCCCTAGTGGATGTTATAATTATTCCCATTTCACAGCTTAGGAAACTAAGGCACAGAAAAGGCAAAATACTTCTTTGAGGACCCACAGCCAGTAAAAGGCAGAGGCAGGACTTGAATTCAGACAGACTAGCCGTTTGGCTTTCCTGCCCAAGGTCCTTGGCGGCCTTGCCCCTCCCAGAGGCACCCTCAGCCTGTGTTTCTCTCAAGGCTTTGTCTTTGTTCCATTTTCAACAAAAGTAGTCCCTGTCCATGAGCGAAGTTTTGCAGACGCCAGGCTCAGGGTCTTACTCCCAACAGTCCACCCCGCTTCCCGTCAGGAGTCAGGAACTGTACCTCTGCGGATCCTTCTTCCATGTCTGGGCGGTTCCTCAGCACCCACAGGAGCACCCCTGGCCTTTTCCTTCCCAGCCTGCAGTGGGAATCCTGTGACCAACCCCAGAGTGGCCTGGGGTGGAGCCTCCTGCTCCTGGGGAGGGCAAGAGGGCCTGAGGCAGGAGACAGGTGAAAGGAGAGGCTCCCGATGGCCGGCTGCCAGGCTTCTGCAGTCACCACAGTGGGAGTGCACGCTCGGAAGTGTGGGCACAAGCCAGCTCTGCCACCAGCGCCCTCGGGGGCCTCAGTGCCCTCCTCTCTCCCTAAGGCAGGGCTAGCTCAGTGTTGCAGCTGCCGTGGCTCATTTCTGTGTCATCTGAGGAGAGGTTGCTGCTTGACACAGAGAAGCCACCTGTCTCCTTGTGTGGCAGGGAGAGAAGAGTATGGCAGGTGACTCGTTCTGACCCTCCCTACTTACACAACCCTATGCCATCCACTGCCCTCTTGGTTCAAACGTATCATCTGGGATTTGCATAGAATGGGAAAGTAGAAGTCACCAGCCTCCCGGCCCTCTGTCCAGAGGACGCTGCTGTACACACTCTAGTTTAGTGCTTCTTTGGACATTCATGTGGCTGATGGAAGTTCCCGGAGCACTTGCGTGTTAAGCTGCCTTGGCCACCACCTTCAGTAGCACATGCCACACTCCCCTGGGCTGCGTGGAGGTGCTATGTTCTTCAGACCTCAGGATGGGGTGGGGGGATTCCTCAAAAAGTGTTACGATGTCCAAGAGCCATGGGAAACCATGCTCAGTCTGTCCACGTTGACAGCCACAGTACATATTAACAAACTCAAGGCTCTGACAAGTCCTATTTAGCTCGTAACTGAGTTCTTCCCCAAATTGTTCAGGAGACAGGACAGCTTACCTAGGAACACCTTTTAACACTAGTCAGTCAACAGACATCTTCTGAGCTCTTGGTTTTTGCTAGTTACTATATGAAATGCTGGGAACCAAAAGCAGTGAACAACAACAACAAAAAAAATCCCTAGCACCATGGCACTGACCACATCGTGGAAGGAGCTACCAGTAACAAGTTTTAAAAGTGCAATTAGGAATAAGGAAGAGA
>PVIR01005970.1:0-68917 GCA_004026965.1 Petromus typicus
AAAATTTCTGAAGTATTGTTGAGGCTATGTCCATGGGGGAAATTTGTCTGTAGTATCATTTTTTTTTTTTTTTAGGTTTTTTGAGACAGGGTCCCGCTTTGTGGTTCAGGCTGGCCCTGAGCTCAGCCTCAAACTCACATCACAATCCTCCTGCCTCTGCCTCCCGAGTGCTGGGATTACAGGCGTGAGCCACCACGCCTGGCACTGTGGTATGTGGTACTGGTTGCTGCTGGGTGCCCAGTATTGTTGTGTGGTTACCGGGGAATCAAACCCGGGCCCTTTCGCTTGCAAGACAGGCGCCGGAACCACTGAGCTAACTCCTCGGCCCTGTAGTATCATTTTTTTAAATAATGTCTTTGTCTTGTTTTAGTAACAGTAACATTGGCCTCATAGAATGATTTGTGAATTTATTCCTCTTCAGTTTTCTGGTTGAGTTTGTATAGAATTAATATTAGTTCTTCATTAAATATTTAAAGTATTTACCACTGAAATCATCTGTGCCTAGAAGTTTTTGGAAACACCTAAAAATTTTAAACCAGAAATCCCAGCACTGTGTGTGTGTGTGTGTGTGTGTGTGTGTGTATTTGTGTGTGTATTCAGGCTATTTTTTCTTGAATGAGTTTGCTAGCTCACATCCTTAAAAGAATTTTTCTTTTTTTCACGTTGCCAGAGCCTTGTGTATGTTAAGCAAATGTTCAACCACGGAACTACATCTGCAGACCTCTTCATTTTTGATACAGTGTCTCGTTAGGCTGCCCAGGCAGGCCTTGAATCTGCAATCCCCCTGTCTCAGCCTTCTAAGGAGATGGGCTAACAGGTGTGCAGCGCAGCACCTGGCTTTCCATCATTCTTATTTATATTGGTTATTTATATTCATCCATTTTCCTCCTCCCCAGTACTTGGGATACAGGTTGTACATTTTGTTTATGTCTGAAAGAGTGCATTTTTGTATTCACTGATTTCTCATTCTCTTTTTTCTTATTTCATTGATTTCTGTTCTGCTTTTTGTTATTTTTCCTTTGGTTTATTTTGGGTTTAATTAGCTCTTTTATTCATATTCTCTTAGGGAATACCAGACTACTTTAGGTCCTGTTGCTTTAGAATATGAGTTAATATAGAATAAATCCATTTTCCATGATCTTTAATTTTACCTTAATCTTTTTTGGTCTTCATTCTTCCAAGTGAATTTTAGGGTTGGTTCCTCAAAGTCTGCCAAAAATTCTTACTATTTTAACTGGCATTTGATCTATATTTTATAATAGAGAATAATTAGTTTCTTTGTATTGCTGAAACTTGTGATTCATGAACTTTTTATATATATATATATATTGTGATTTTTCTGCCCTAAATTAGGCCCTTAAAATTTTTTTCATAATATTCCCTTTAAAATATAGTGCAATCTTTGTTAGAGGCATCCCAGTATACTTTAATAGGTGAAGTTTTTTGGTTGTGACTGAAGACTGGATCTTTTAAAACTTTTATGGCATTTCTAGTGTTATTGTTGTTGTTGTTGTTATCGTTGTTGTTGTTTTGAGACAGGGTCTCCTTTTTTAGTTCAGGCTGGCTTTGAGCTCACTATGTAGTCCAGGCCAGCCCTGAACTCATAGCAGTCCTCCTTCCTCTGCCTCCTGAGTGCTGGGATTACAGCTTGAGCCACTAGCTTGTCATCATGGTATGTGGTACTGATTGCTGGTGGGTGTGAGTCACCACTTCTAGCATTGTGGTATATGGTTATTGGGGATCAAACTTGAGACTTTGTGTTTGCCAGGCAGGCGCCAGAACCACTGAGGTAAATCCCTGGCCCTCTAGTATTTATTTGTTTATTTTTTTGGGTGGGGAGAGTACCAGGTATCAAATTTGGGCCCTTGTGCTTCTAAGGTGGGTGCAGTACCATTTGAGCTAAATTCCCAGCCCAGTATTTCTGATTGTTAATAATCAATAAATTTTTTTATTTACTTAATTATTTATTTTAAATTTTGCAATGTGATCCCACTATGTTACTAGGCTAATCATAGGCTCAAATAGATCCTCCCTACTCAGTCTCCTGAGTAGCTGGGACTATAGGTATATATCACCATACCTGACTACACAAATGATTTTTTTTTATCAATCTTATATATCCAGCTGCCATCCCTCATATCCTTTTTTCTAATAATTTGTAGACTTTTAAGTATACTATGCAGAAAAATTATGTAACCTATAAATAAGAAAATTTTTTTTTTATTATTCCATGTTCATTGTTGAAATTCAAGCTATGTCTTTGTGTTATTACATTGCTTAGAAATACATTTTAGTAGCTTAAGTGGTGTGTGTATGACTAGAGTCCTGTCAGTTCAAAGTGATGCTTTCCTTGTAGTGCTGGGAATTGGACACACCTAGCGTGGATGCTAGGCAAGTACTGTGCCACGCTGTACATCCCCAGACACCAATTCAGTATTTTAAAAGTCATTCAGGCTTTCAGTGTCTAAGTCAATTTTGGTAAAATGTTTTTCTGAAAGATTGTTCTTTTAGTCTAGATTTTCAAATTTATCATCAGTTCTTAATGTCCTTTTATGGTTTTAAAATCTCTATTAAATTTATAATTATGTCTTGTACTTACACTTATACTTTTCTGAAGGGTTTTTATTTTGGTTTGCTTTTTGAGCCAGAGTCTCACTTTATAGTTCAGGTTGGCCTCAAACTTGTGGGAGTCCTCCTGCCTCAGCCTCGTGAAAGCTGGGATTATAGGTGTGGACCACCACATCCAGTTTCTCCTGTTTTAAAGATCATTTTGTTATTCATATTGCATTCTGGATAATTTTCTTAGATCTATTTTCTAGTTCATTATTTAATTTTTTTCTTCTGTATTCAAATTGCTATTTAATTTTTTTCTTTTTTTCCTCCCGCCCTTCTTTTTTCTTTCAAATTACTCTGTCCATTCCTATGCATCTTGTTTTTTTAGAATTTGTTTTTTAATTATAAATTCTACTTTTAATCATCATCATCACTGTCATTATTATTGTTGTGCTTGGGGTCAAACCCACATGCGTGTGCATTGTAAATAGGCATTCTTCCACTGAGCTATATCACCAGCCCCAATAATAATTTTAAATTTTAGTCCTCTTTTGATTGTTCCCCTATCTCAGATTCCTTGGTGTGCTAATTTTTCTGTTTGTTGTGTATCTAATTTTTCCTCATGATGAACGGTTGCCTCATATGGGCTGCAATTTTTTATTGTGAATTTTGTGCATTCATGTTTTATAAGGGTCATTTTCTCTGAGATTCTTATCCTACATTCCTGACTAACTTTATAGTTACATTTGCCAAAGGATTTTTTGGTGGTTTAGGACTGGATTTTTGTATTATTTTCCTGACTTGGCATTTCTTTTCTGCATTTTGGGCTATATATGTTTTGAAAGTTCAAAGTTTGAGTTGAGTTTTGTAGATCCTGGAGTGGGTGACACATTTACTTGCTGCTTCCATGGCTTTTTTTTTTTTTTGGAGACAGGGTCTGACTTTGTAGTTCAGGTTGGTCCTGAGCTCAGTATGTAGCCCAGGTGAGCCTCGAACTCATAGCAGTCCTCCTGCCTCTGCTTCCTGAGTGTTGGGAATTACAGGCATGAGCCATCACAACTAGCGTTGTGATCTCTGGTACTGATTGCTGGTGGGCGTGGGTCACCACTTGTGACGTTGTTTGTGGATACCCGGGATCAAACTCAGGACCTTGTACTGGCAAGGCAGGTGCCAGAACCACTGAGCTAAATCCCTGGCCCCTCTTTTTTTTCAAATTAAAAAATTTTTCCATTAAGTTAAATGGTACATTTTAGATATACATTATGATCACATTCATAATTGAATGAGATCGGTCAAGTTCAGGGTAGTATGGCTGTTGACTCATTTTGGGTATTTGTACCTGTACTTGATACATCTTGGCTCTTATTTTTTTCCTCATTCCCCTATCATCCCTTCCACCCCTCCCTATTTGCAAAAACTTTGTTTCCACTTTTTTCTTCTTTTCTCATATGTTTCCTTCTCTTATTTCCTTTCCCACCCGCCTCTTCCCTACTTCCTCTACCCTTTTGGACCTTTCCTTCCTATTTTACATTATCTCTTATACAGTTTGGTCCTCATTTACTCTTGCAGTTTCTCACACCAGAGAAACTATAGGACACGTATATGTCCTATTTATTTCACTTAAGAGTAAGGCTTCGGTGTGCAGCCATTTAGCTATAAAGGTCTGTAGTAGTACTCCATTTTATTAAAAAAAAACACATCTTCTAAACCTACAGTGTGGAATGTGACCATAATTTATGTATAAAGTATACCAATAAATTTTTAAAACCCCCCCCCGTCTTCTTTATCCACTCACCAGTTGATGGGCTGGCTTTCTTCATGGAGCTAGTGTTCTTAATATACAAGGTCTTATTTCCAGTTCCCAAATTCATGAAGGCTCAAGGCCATATATTAGTCATTTTCCCATTGCTGAGACAAAATACCCAATATTTTCACCTTAAAGGAGAGGTTTGATAGTGCTCAGTTTCCAGTGGGTTCAGTCCATGGTTGTCTGACTCCCAGACAGAAACAGCATGGTAGAAGGGCATAGTGGAGAAAGGCCATTTAATCTATGGCAGCCAAGCTTTCACAATGTAGTTTTCTTCTTCATACCATTCATTGAAATATTACAGAAGGTCTCGCCTAGCCTGTATCTCCAAAGTGCTGCAGTGTTCATACTTCTTCATTTAAACAGAACCAATTTACTCCTACTCTAGTGTAGCCCAAATTTCCAGAATTGTAATGATTTTGCATCTCCATCTACAAAGCTTTTTATGCATTTAAATCTGTTGTTCTTTATCTAAGCTAACCCCTATATCTTTTTCACTACCAAAACCCTGTATCTTTTCTATCTTCTCTGGGTCCCATTTCCTTTTCTGTTTTTGTCTTAAGTAGCTTTGGACCTGAGCAGGGACTAACTTCTGAACTTGCTCATTTCCAGCCAGGACATCATCACAGGTGACATTTACTATTTCAACTTTGCCAACGGGCAGTCCACATGGGACCATCCATGCAATGAGCACTATCGGAAGTTGGTAATTCAAGAGCGGGGAAAACTGTCAGCCTCTGGGGCCATGAAGAAGAAAGACAAGAAAAAGAAAAAGGAAAAGAAAGACAAAAAGGATAAAGAGGCCTCCAAAAATCTGTTGGTGAGTCAGTGGATACCAGCTCTGAGAAAGGCCAGGGCTGAGAACTGTGGGACATTGGGAAGGTACATTTTGGCTAAATACACCTACCTGAGGTAGGTGTTTGCTACATCAGGTAGGTGTATTTAGCCAAGAGGTTAAAAACAACAATAATAAAGTGGTTTTGTTTTTGTTTTGCTACCGGGGCTCAAACTTGGGACCTTGAGCTTGTGAAGTAGGCATCAGAACCACTGAGCTAAATCCCTGGCCCAACAACAATAAATGCTTGGTAGCTTATTATCTAAATTTTGCTTGTCTCTTAGCAGTTGTTACCACCTTGGAACCTTTCCACTTCTTTTGTCTGGAGTGTGTGATACGTAATCGGACAGTAAGTGAGCAGCACTGCCAGAGGTAGTGTTTGTTCTTCAGTAGTGTGAGGGATGGTGTCTGCCACTCTGGAGTGGGAACAGGGCGCAGGTGCTGCAGCCAGTGAGCCTACAGAGTGAGCACGCTTTCCTGTCTCAGGGTGTCTGGCTGTCCTAGTGTGGGCTTGTTATTTGCTTAAAGTTATTTGCTTTGGTTGTGAATTCAGTTATCAGAACACCAGTACCTTCAAAGTTGAAAAGTGTTGGGCCATATTTGCTCCGTGGCTTGTGTTTGTTACCAGGGTCCTTGGTTAGCAGTAGATAACTAGGATCTCATTGGAATGTAGTTATGGTGGTGTTGAGTAGCTTTTATGTTGAATTCAAGGTGGTCTTGTAACCATTGCTGTTTCATTTGTCACTTCAGCTCTATGAACTTAGTAGGTGGAAGTTATAGCCCTCATTTTAGGAGGAGCAGGTTGGGAGGTTTAAGAGAGTTGAGGCCCAGGGCCAGGGATATAGCTCAGTGGTTTCCACTCCTGTCTTGCAAGTGCAAGGTCCCAGGTTCGATCCCGGTAACCACATAACAATACTGCGCGTGGAGACTCATACCCAGCAGCAATCGGTATCACATACCACGGTGCCGGGCGTGGTGGCTCACGCCTGTAATCCCAGCACTCGGGAGGCAGAGGCAGGAGGATTGCTGTGATGTGAGTTTGAGGCTGAGCTCAGGGCCAGCCTGAATCACAAAGCAAGACCCTGTCTCAAAAAACCTTCAAAAAAAAAAAATAGAGAGTTGAGGCCCAGATGGCCCACATATAGGTGTGACAGAGACCAGACCTTTTTCTGTTCACTTGGGCATGCGGCTGCCTGGTGAGCACGTTGAGGAAGGGAGGCCGGGAGAACTGAGTTCTGCCAGGTGGGGAGCCCGCTCAATGGTCCAGTTGTTGTGTCCTTCTTTTGTTTGTAGTCTGCTTCTCACCAAAGCCTGGCACTTCTCGGTGAAGATTTGTCCATTTTTTTTTCTTTTTTCTTTTTCTTTTTTTTTCTGTAGTACTGGGCATTGAGCGGGGCCTCACACATGCTAGGCCATGCTCTACCCCCCGCTCTGTCTTCTTTCCTAAGGTGTCTCTCCTAGGGCTCTGAACAGTTGTTGGTTATTTTAGCTATTTTATCTTGCTCAAGCCTTGTTGATACTTGTACTTCCCTTCCCTCCTGTGCATATTACCCATGTGTCTGAGAAATAAGACAATAAACCCATTTCTCTAGCTAGAGAAAAGAGGGCAGGCAATTTCTAAATAAATCGAGTTTTTAAATATTATATGTTTGAAAGCAAAAGGTAGCAGATAGGGTTTTCACTAACAGAAAGTATATAAAGTGGCATAGTCTGGCAAGGTGTGACATGACCTAAGGAGAAGAAATGAAGGAGGGTTCTAGGCTGGCGGGTTGGGTGATGTATTGAGTTCCTGGAGGCCCCTGTTAAAAAAATTCTTCTACTTTAGGGGTATGAGGACAATTGGACAGCTATGGCCCATCAATCTGGATCTTCAGGCTTATGACAATCATTTCAAGCTTGAGTTTGTCCGAGAGACAGGCCTGAAATGAAATGGCAGCCTGGGTTCAGGTGGTTTGGGCCCCTTCGGAGACCCTTTGGAGGTGTGCACTCCCAGCTGGGTGGCGTTTAGTATGAGAGTTTGCTGGAGCCATTGGGTTTTTTTTGGTGTCTTCTATGACTGTTTAGGTGTCTCCCAAGCAGCACTGACTTGTGCTTTGTTAGAAGGCACTCGAATGAATTTCCAAGGCTCAGACTGTGGGTGTGGTTCCCCTCTTGTCTCCCTTCTAGAAAATTTCTTAAGATCCTTGATAAAAGGGAGATTTTATAAAATTAATGAATCACAGAACCAGAGAGCTAGGCAGTATGTCAGGTAACACCTGACTAGTGATTTTCAGACTTTCGTTAGTAGTAGAGCCCTGCTTTCAGACCTGTAGAGGCTCAGCCTATAGAAGAAGAAATGGAGCTGCTGTGGTGGAACCTGTGGGTGTGGGCCTTGATGCCTCTTCTCTGTCACATGTCCGTTGTATGAGTCCCCCAGGTACGGTGGAGCAAGGTCTGTAGGCTGTTGACCTAGTCCAGCCTCCTCTTTATAGAGAAGGTAACTGGAGCCTAGAAAATGACTTATGTTCAACCCAAAGGAATTCATTTGCTTTTCTTCCCTTGCTGATTTCTGTATTAAGTGGAGGGGAGTTTCTGCTAAGCACTTGCCAAGGGTTAAGGTAGTAAGTACAAATCAGACATGTTTTGTCTTAGTTTTCTCTGCATGTTTATGTACCCATCTAGGAAACGCAGCCTGAGCAGGGACTTCTGGCTTCTTCCTTTCTTCATGGCCTGTCCCCTCTGTCGGCACGTGGGCCTGCTGATCTGGACCTAGAGCACGAGATGGAGGCTAGAAGTGAGGGATCCTTTAAGAAAGAAAAGAGTCTGTGCATGTTGAGTGGCACTCCCTGGGCTCCGAGGGGTGCCTTCCCCAGCAAGCTGCAGCCGCTGCTGTGCAAAGGTCAAGCTTCCCGAACCCATCCGATCTTTGCCGATGTGGAGGAAATCTTAGGCAGGGCTCCAGCCCAATGCACGACAAAAGCAGCTGATCAGCAGGGTTTGGAAGTACCCCAGAAGGCAACAGAGAAAATCTGCCTGGGATCTTCAGACCCTGAAGTGGAAGAGCTAGAAATGAGGACCCAACAGCAGGATCTTGGGTCCCTGGGCCCTAAAAGCACTGGGCCCCTCCAGAATGGGCAGGATGTGTTAGAAAGCAGAAGCCCGGCCCCTGTCTACTCTAAACTTTCTGAAGCCAGCAAGGGCCCACATAGACACAGCATAGCCACACTGAGTCCCACTGGCCCCGGGGGGGACAAGGGTCAGAGCCCCATTCCCTTGCCCTCCCCCGAGGAGGAGGTGCCCTCTCTGTCCCCTTATTCTCACCACATGCTGCCTGTCAAGAAGAGCAAGCTGTTCTCAGTAGATGGCAGCTTAGCTGATGACCTGAGCTGGCAGGGAGTTCCTGGGGATGGTGAGAGCCTGGGCAGGGGTAGGCGAAGGAGAGAGCCCCCAGGACTGTGGGTAGGACAGGTCTCTGAGCTGGTCAACAGGGATACCCCCAGCATCTGCAAGGAAACAGAGCCCAGAGCCCCTGTGGCTCTGGAGGCCCTAGCTGAAAATCCATTGCAAGAACTGTTGCTAGTCCAACCCAAGGCCCTGGCCTCAGAATCATCCCAGAATGACTCTTCCGAGGCCCCAGCCAGTGAGAAGAGCTCCCTCCCAGAGTCTCCAGACACCCACAGTGAAGGTAGGAAGACCAGTGTGTCTGGGGCTGACCAGGAGAGCTGCAGCAGCGATGACAGCAGCCAGGCCCTGCCCTTTGGCTTGCTAATCCCTGGTGAGGTGAACAGCTTCCCTGGGGACCTGCAGAGTTCCCGAGGCTCCGCGCTGGCCATGGATCTTTCAGGGCTGGGGCCCAGAGATTCACACTCGTGCCCCTACCTGGGATTCCAGTTGCCTCAGATGCAGAGCTCTGCTGAGGAGCAGTCAGAGAGTGAAGACTACTCTGAGGATCGCAAGTTCTACCAGCACATTCTGCAGATGGTCAAGATCTCCAGGAGGCTGGAAGGTCTGGGGCTGCCTGAGAGCATGCAGGGAATGGCATGCAATGACATTGACAACACGGTCTGTTGCATGGCTGCTGAGCCTCTCGGGATGTCTAGTGAGGATAAGCATGAGGCTGTCAAAGTCACAGAGAGGGACTCAAGGTTTCTGTCGTGGGGACCGCAGCTGCTGGAACACACTCAGGAGGCGGCCCCCGCCCTTTCAGGGCAGGAGACTCCTCAGCAAGCCCACAGCCAGCCAAGCAGCAGTCCCCTCAGGCAGCTGAATTTCAACAGAGGGCTTGCTACGGAGCCAGGCAAGATGCAGCTTCTTAACCAGGTAGGCTTCTTAGAGAGTGTGGCCTGAGGCTTCAGGTCAGGGTGAACTTAGGGAGGGAGCAGGTGGAGTTTATGATTTTTGGCAGCCCCCTCATTTGCTTCCTTCTTCTTACCCTCCCTTAGTATTGTAGATTCCTTTACCCAAACGGCTCTCTTGCAGGACAGCATGTAATTCAGGTTTCTTCTATCTCATCTGCTGTAGATCAGGGCATTTTGACTTTCCTTCCCTGGATATAACTTAATTCTCACACGATTCACATGCATCAAAGGTGATCAGTAGTGAGGGTGGGCAAGATGGCCCTAGTGCTGGCATCACACAGGATATCGGCACCTTCTTGGGTCTGTGAAGACTTTCTCACCAACTAACTCTGGAGAAAGTTCCTTTGCAGTGAGCGCCCTGCATCAAAGCTCTGAAGCTGGCCCTTTTCCTGGAGTTTATACCCTCATGACTCCTGAGGCACGCAGTCTCCTTGTGCTACTCCTTCCCTTTTGAGTCCCAGAAACCACACAGCTCAATTGTGTCATGCTTGTGCAGACCTTATTTGTGACTTCACTTCCTCCCCTGCTGGGATTTACTGAAGGGTTGGGCTGCCCTGTCATTCTACTCCTTTGTCCCTGTAAGAGCCACCATATTCTTCATTTGGAAGAAGTCAAGTTGGATCAGAGACACGGAGATCAGTCTGAATTTCCCTGGCTACTTTGCTCTGGCCCAGCTGTGGCTTTACCCAGTTTCCTCTGGTTCCTAATTGCTGACACACACTGCTTTTCTGTTAGCTTTAATAACTACCATAGCCCTATAAATATCAGATAAGCTGCAGATTATCTTGAAAGTTTTAATTAGCCCAATGGTAGCAAGTTTATCTTCTCCTAAGGACAACGCCACGCACAGCCCCACACCCAGAGTTAATGGCCATCTATAGAAGATGATCAGTTAGGAGCCAGGAATGTATAATTTCCCAGCTAACCACTGATTTAGTAAAGGCCCAGGAGAACAAAGGGCTCAGCATGCCTGTCTCCCTCCTTCAGGCCCCCAGCACGTTAGCAAATTAGCCATGTTAGGAGTCTCTAATTTTCCATAAATACAGTGTGAGAAAAATTTTGCTTGCTGATATGCTGGGGCTGGTTGGAAGGGCTAAAGGCAGGAAGAGCAGGAGCAGTTTACTCATAGTTCTCTTAGAGAAGCTTATTATTATTATTTTTTTTCCCCTGCCACAGTTCTTTTGCTGGGCCCATGTCTTTGGACAGGGCTCTTAATCTCACCAACCTCCATTAGTTCAAGTGGGGAGTATGAGTATAGCAGAGCCTGCCTCAGGTTGAACAACAGTAAGATGAGACGTTGGGCATCAGTGGTAGTCAGGCATTTGGGCCAGTTTTATGCATCAGCTCCTTTTCTCCTAACTCCGAAATGTTCCAACAGTCTAGGTGGTTGGGGATCTGCAGGGACTCAGGATGGTTCTCACCTCTCCTTTCAGCAAAACAAACAGGCCCAGCTGGGGCCTCTCCCAGCTCCTAGGCTGAGACTGTTGCCGAGAAGATGGCCAGTGTGATCGTCCTCAGCCTGGATTCTTCTGGGTTCCTTTTTCTTCAGTTCCTTTGGGTTACAGAGAAACCAAACTTGTGCTTTCTTTTATACCTTTTAAATCTGAAGAATGAAGAGCTCTTTGTAAATTGTGTCCAGTATGCTGATTCAGCCTGTGCTGCTTCTTTTGTATTTTTTTGAGACAAAGCTCTCTCAATGTATTTCAGACCAACCTTGAATTTACTCTATAACCCTGGCTTTCGAATTTGCAGAAATTCTCCTGCCTCAGCCTCCTAAGTGCTGAGATTACAGGTGTGCACCACCATGCCTAGCTGGCCTGTGCTGCTGAAAGCCCTGGCCACCATAACGGGAATCCCAGCAGTGGTAGTGTCCCGTAATATTGCGGTAGTCTGGGGCTTTAAAAAGGCCCTTCTGGGGCCGGGGATTTAGCTCAGTGGTTCCAGTGCCTGTCTTGCAAGCACATTGGCCCTGGTTTGATCCTTGCTCCTTGGTAACCACGTACAATATTGGGTGTGGAGACTCACGCCCAACAGCAATCAGCACCACATACCACAGTGCTGGGCATGGTGGCTCATACCTGTAATCCCAGCACTTGGGAGGCAGAGGCAGGAGGATTGCTGTGATGTGAGTTTGAGGCTGAGCTCAGGGCCATCCTGAACCACAAAGCGAGACCCTGTCTCAAAAAAAAAAAAAGCCCTTCTATGCATCCTCTTGTTTGAGCTGCTCAGTGAACCTTCCCTGAGCACACTCTTTATCTTGTAGATGAGTAAACCGGGAACCCAAGAGCCTGAGCCTTATACCTTCTGCCCTTAGTCTGATTTCTTTCCCAGTCCTTGGTGAGAGCAAGGCAGGAGACATTTCCCCTTCCACTGCAGCCTCTTGGTGGGTCTCTTCTCAGCCACCTTCCTCAGCGGTGGAGAGAGGAGAGAGCTCTTCTGTCATTCATGTATTTTTTTCATTTCAATTAAAGTAATAGGCACTCATAGTTAAAAAAATCCAGAACCAAGTCAAATAGGACGAAAGGCCTGTGACAAAGTGCAGCGGCTTCACAGGGTGCAGACCCCTCCCCAGAGGCAGCCACTGTGTTCTGGTGTTTACTTCCATCTCTGTCAGTACTATGCTGAGTTTGCTTCTTCTGCACTCATCAATTTTCAGCTCTGTCTATTGAGACTTCTTGCTTGGGTAGATGAGGGCTTTGTCTCTGCATCCCTCTCCCAAAGACTTCCTTCATGGCTTCCGAAAGGAGAGCAGAATCCCATGCAGCCTCTGCCAGATGTGAGAGAACTGTTTATGTGCGATAGCGTTTGAGTTATGAAAATCAGGAAACAAGCCTGTGATTTCTCACACAGTTGGCACAATGGCAATTTCTGGATGTTGTGTTTCATTAGCAGCCTCCAAGTGGAGATGGTTTAAATTGGAGCCAGCAGGATTTAGATGTTTTATTTTTGTATCTTTCTCCGACACTCTCAGAGCCATACAGTTTCTTGGGTTTGTAACAAGATGTTTTCTGTTGCCCAGGCTCTGGGTTCCTCGTTAGCCCCGATCCATGTTCCTCTCGGGGGCCTGGCTCCTTTACGAGGCCTTATGGACATCCAACCCTCTGCTCTTCGTGGATCTCAAAATGTGAGTGCAGGTAGCTCCACGGAGTCTGGCCAGCTTGGAGAACTCCCGCTGGTGAGTACTTTGCTATGTGCAGTGGTTAGCTGTCATCCGGCTTCCTGTGTGCACGCTAGAACCAGGGCCCAAAGATGAGGAGGAAGAGGGAATAGGGCGAGTCCTCAGCATTCACATTCGGGTGCAGGAGCTGAGTCATGCCTACAGGATGCTGAATGTGGACATTCAGGCAATAGAGGACAGAGCACGGCTGAGGGCTTCTAGTGCTCACGGCACTGCCTACGTAGCCCGGCAGTGCGAGCTGAAGAGTCAACTTTGTGGACAAGGGAGCCTTTGATCGGGGAGATGTGTACACAGAGAGTAGCACAAGCATTCCAGGGTCGTTCTGTAAGTCTCCTGGCGAGTCCTCCCTTGATTTTTCTTCTCTATTTTGGAGCCTCCACAGGGTCTCAAGACTTCTGCTTATACAAAGGGTCTCTTGAGCTCCATCCATGAGGATAAGAATGCTCTCAGCCTCTTGGCTTTAGCAGAGGAGAACAATGAGGATGAAGAGGAGAGTGACAACCAGGTAATGATGACGTCTTTTCCCTGGCCTGCGAACCTTCCATACAACTTTGTTTTTTTAAAAAGGTTTTTTTTTTAAACCATGGTAAACTATGTATGATATAAAATTTGCTATTTTTACTTTTGTGTGTGTGTGTGGTACTGGGACCAAACCCAGTACTTCGCACTGAGCCACATCTCCAACCCTCTTAAAAATTTTTTGGTTGAGACAGGGTTTTGCTAAATTACTGTGTTACCCAGGCTAGGATTGAATCTAACTTTCTGCCTCAGCCTTCCAGAGTGTTTGGATTATATGTATATATTACGATGCCCAGACTTTTAAATGTATAATTCAGTGGTATTAAATACCTTCACAATCTTGTATAACAGTTACTACCCTTCATTGTCAGAAGTTGGTCATAATTCCAAACAGAGTCTCCTTAGCTGCATGGTGACACATGCCTGTAGTTCTAGTACTCAGGAGGCAGAGGCAGAAGATCATGATGAGTTTGAGGCCCGCCTGGACTACACATTGAGTTCAAGGCCAACCTGAGCTACATAGCAAGATCCTGTCTCAAAAACAAAAACAAAAACAAACAAAAACAAAAAAACCCAAAAAGTCCTCCCAAACCTCTGTGCCCATTAAATAGCTCCTGGTAACCTCTAGCCTAGCTTATGTCTCTATGAAATTACATATTTTAGATATTTTGTGTAAGTGGAGTCATACAGTGTTTTTTCCTTTTGCGTTTGGCACCTTTCATTTAGCACTTTTTCAAGGTTCCTGGTGGACCATTCATGTGAGTGTAGTTCTCTTCATTCCTTTAGGAGGCCGAATAGTATTCCATCACATTTGTACCACATTTTGTTTATCCAGTCATCTGGTAATGAATACGTGGGTTGGTTTTGTCTTTGGTTGACCTTTGTGCTATTTGGAAAAAAAGCAAAAATGATTCTATAACCCACAGTTTCATTTCTTGACCAGTCTGTTTGCATCCTAGGTCAGATCCTGCAGACAAATGGCCAAGGAGCTTCTTGGCCATTTGCTGGGCACAGAGCATTGTTTACACTGCAGAAAGGGCTGTGTAGTGGCTGCTGCTCTGAAACCCTGCCTGGGCCCTGCCTGCCCACTCAGCAGGACCCCACTTGTCCCCCTACATGCCTATCCCCTGGGCTGGCCACAGACTTACCTAATCCCATGGTCACTTTTGTTTGTAGAGTGTCCATGGCTCCAACGAGCTTTTCAAGAACCTGCACTTGGATCTCGGGTCCCTAGAGGCAAACTTTGAATATGAGGTAAGAGCATAAGTCGCTGCTGTCAGATACCTTAGCCTGGGGATTTCTCCTGTGGAACCTTTCTGTTTGTAGGATCATCTTTGGATCATACTTTGTCCCAATCCTATCCAGGATTTATGGGATTTGGAGAAAGACAAAAGGAGCAAGGAATCCACGTACTTACTCATATATCAAATAACCATTTCTTGAATGTTCATTCATGGGACACTTCAGGTGCTATAGAACCTGTGAATATAACAGAAGTCTGCCTATTGCCACCTCAGGTTTTATATTCTCACAGTGTTAGGGGGAAGAAATTACTTGTCTGAACATTGGAGAAAACTTGGTTGAAGAGATAACTTCTAAGCTGGGTCTTGAAAAGTATCTACATTTTAGACAACATAGATATGAAGTAATATTCTAGGCAATTAAACTACTTGAGCAAAGTTTCAGGGGCTGAAAAATGCAGAATGTAGATGGGAATAGCTTCTGGAATACCCTCCCTAGTTCTAATTCTTTTCTCTGAAGTCTTTCCTCTCTCCCATGAGAATGTTCTTTATTATAAAGACCAAACCAACAGTAAAAGTCATCATGATTTAATACCTATAACCTCCAGGGTGCACTTGTACTTAGAATGAAACATTTCCTACTATGTGTTCTTTGTCTAGTGTCTGACTTACTAATTTTTAAACAACTGAAGTTTCTTTAATCCCCAAATATTTTTATAGTTAATGGGTCAAGAAGTCAGTGAGTTAAACTTATGGCACAATTTAAGTTCTGGCTGCAGGTTTAATCAAACTTTCCATGGGTCTAGTATAGCAAATTCTTTTAAATATCTTAAATAATTTAAAATCAAAATCATTCACACCTTACTACAATAATCATAAAATAGGCAAGTAGAACAAAAGCATTGCTATCATAGATTTAAATTGGTTTCCTTGTTAAATCTTACTTTCTTTATTTTTAATACAGAGGATTGAATTCTCGGAGCAATGAGCTACATCCCTAGCCCTTCCTATGGTTTTTTTTTTTTTTTTTTTTTTTTAATTTTGAAACAGGGTCTTGTTAAGTTACCCAGGCTGGCCTTGAACTTCTGATCCTTCTGCCTCAGTTTCCTTAGTTAGGAGTATAGTCAGTCATATGCTGTCAGGATTTATACCTTATGATTTATGACTTGTTTTCTTGGTGTCCATCTCACCTTTAGAGCCAGGGAACTGTCTCACCAGCTGAGGTTCCAGGTGCTTACTGATAGGCCTGATTCAGTTCTTGAGATCCAAACTATGGGTGAACCTCCCAAAGTGACATACCCCTTACCCATTGGACAATACCTTCTTAGTTTTTGCCTGTTAGAGTAGAGGTTGTCCACCTTTTTGGATCTACATGATCAGATAAGTTTTGATTGTGACTTTAATCCTTTCTGCCAAACATGGCACTTTTTTTGGTTTCCCGTCTGGATTGGTCGATCAGATACATGTCTACTTTGAAGTGATTTCTCCTAGCAGGGCTTAGTCTGATTGGGTGCCTCAGAAGCCTTCATTCTGATGGTTACTGGATATGACGTCTTTTTTTTTACCCTCATCCACCATTAAAACCTGCATTGACTAATGGAATCAAAGAGGTTGCTCCGTTTTGTGTGTAGGAGAGTAACCTTGAGTAGTTATGAGGGTGTCCGGCAGACTTACTTGCTTTTGGAGGAAGAGGATAGTTTCCTAGAGACTGAGCAAGTTGGGGGTGGAGATTCTGCCCATTCATATCTACATTTGAGCACTGTTCCCACTGCTTGGAACATAGGAAGTGCGTGGGGGTGTTTTTCTAAATGATGGAGAGTGCTGAATGAAGGAGCCCTGCTGGGTGGGGTGGGGGTATCTAGGTAAGTTGTACAGTAGTTTTTTCTCCACTGGGCTTTCTTGGGTTCTGGGTAGGGTGGCACTTGGTCCTTGTTATCAGCTGGTGGATTGAAGATCCCGACATGGATTGATCATGGTTCACTGTGATCTTGAACTACTTAACTTTTACTTTGTATGAAGTTACAAATGTCACCAGCAAAGGCATTTTCATCTTTCTCTTGAATTTCTTGAAGGTTTTCTTTCTTCTTGATGATGTGCTTTCTGTGGGGGGAGTGGGAACTTGCAAACATCTCATAACCTTTTTAATATAAATAGGCACCTCAGTGTGATGGGAGAAATGTCTGGAGTGGGCAGTGTTAAATACACCTCCCACCCTGTCTCTGGCAGCCTAGCAGATTGAGTTCTTTTTGCCACATGGAGTGTGGAATTCATGTGTTCTAACCTTAGCAGGAACAAGGGCCTCTTCTGCTGGGGAAAGCTCGTAGTGAGGATGAATGATGATTTTGGAACAGGCAAAGCTACCCTTGCTTGGGCCGTGGCCTTTGAGGATGTCTTTTGTCTCCCCTTCAGTCCTTGGATCCTCTGACCTGTCCACTTTTCCTCTCCGACCAGCACCCCAGGCAGCCCTCTGTTGAGCACTCCTTCCTGACTTAGTTTTGCCTTGTCTCACTAGCAGTCAGTTTGCTCATGATTCCATGAGAGGGCAGTAGGATGGCAAGAATGTGTCTTTCTCTTTCTCCCTCCTCTTCTGTCTTCCCACTTAAACCCACTTCTAATCTGTCACAGACTTAGAAAGGAAAGGTTCAGGGAACCAGCACTGAGAGTGCATGTGAAGGAGATGGGAGTGGCAGAAGGGTGGGAGAAAAGGCATTATGTGGCCTTTTGGCCATGTGGCGCTGATGAAAAGCCCATCAGTGGATCAAAGGAGCAGGAGGGAGCCAGGGCTTAGAAATAACAGGATGATGTCAGTGTGATTGGAAAGCGCTGAGTACACTGTACAAAGAATTGAAACCAGTGGGGGTGGGGGGGTGATGAGATCTGAAAAATAAACTGACTGATGTTTGGCCTGGCAGGTGGTCTTCGCGGACAGGTCAGTGCATGGAAAAGTGTTCACCCCCACCCATGTGATTATAGGCATTCCTGCCCTTGTGTTCTGGACAGGGAATGGAGACTGTAGCCCTGGAGGGTTCTGTTTTTGGGGGGCATCAGATATTCATGAAATGGTTCTTACATACACTCCCTACAGGCCTCTCCTTGTGCAAATTAAAGGACCATGAAATGTGCCTTGTGATGTTCAAGGACCTGGGGTGGTAGCAGTGGGAGAAGAGAGTGTGAGCTGAGATGAGCCGAGGACAGAGCTGTGCCAGGTCCCTGAGTACGTTAGCTGGGGACTTGAGGGCCAGGTCTGGTGACACGCCGAGGAGGAACAGCAGCAGGGAGAAGAGAGATGGGTGTGAGTCCGCGTACTCAGCTCTGGCTTGTCCCTTTGTGGGTAACCATGGCTGATGTGTAATCCCCTCTGCTGTGCCCCCCTCACGGTATGCCCCTGCTATCCTGTCATTGGAGTTAGATGGGCATGCAGAGAATGTGGGGTCGCTTGTTTTAATACTCAGGTGAAAAGACAAAAATCAGCCCTATCGTATGAAAAAATCATTGTCTTTTGGGGTGCTTGGGTTGAATTCAGCACCTTGCACACGTCAGTCCACCACACCAAGGCATGCCCTAAGCTGAAAATCTTCTTTTGAAGAATTTAAGCTTGAAAGTTGTTTCGACTGAGCCAAAGGTTATTATGTAGTCTGATTGTATTTTCTTGGGTATGAGAATGAGAATTGCCAACTGTATCTGGTATTGTCTGATTTTTGATAGGTTATTTGTTTTTCCGTCATTTTGAATAGTTAATCAGGTTAACACTTGCTTAGTGTTTTCCATTTAATGAGCACCATAAATACCATATAGTCTAATTTCGGTGTGACCTTGACAAATACACATTACGCCTGTGTTTTGCAGGGTAGGAAGAGAAGCCTCAGTTCCTCAGTCTACACAGCATCCCTTTATACTTACTGATGGTTTTTTCCTGTTGTTTTTGTTAGTGGCTGTGGTGGTCCTGGGGATTGAGTGCGGAACCTTTGCACTGAGCTACATTCCCAACCCTTTAAAATTTTTTTATTCTGAGACAGTTTCATCAAGTTGCCCGGGCGTGTGATCTTGTGACTCTTCTGCTCACAGAGGTGGCTTGATATTTTGAAAGTCCAGTGAGCACGCCTTTATGAGTCTGTTGTGTATGGGAATCTGGGAACTGAACACAGTAGGGAGCAGATCTGGTGAGGGAAACAGACCAGGAAGCTAACAGTCGTGACAGGTGGGGAAGAGGGTGAGGGAGCCGGTTGCAGGTCACTTGGCCTAAGGATCAAGGAGGCTTCCTGGAGGAGGTAATGTGAGAATCAGGGAAGTTCATCAGAATAGTGTGTTTGTGTGTATATGTGTGTGTATGTTTGTGTGCGTGCGTGCGTGTTTGGCTGGGCAGAAGGTAGTTCAGTGTTAGAGTACATGCTTATTCTGTTCAAGGCCCTGGGTTTTATCTATGGCACCCCTCACCAAACAAAAATCACAGCATTCTAGAGAAACAACGTGGTTTGTCCACAGGCAGGAGAAGAGAATGTGAGCAGGTGTAGCCGGAGATGAGCCGTGAGGAGCAGGCAGGGGTGACTGGGCAGGCTGTGGGCCAGGTGAGAAGGCACGGACTTCGTCTTCACCTTGGAGGCCGAAGGAGCTGTCAGGAGCTGGACACTTCCCTTGTTTTTTAGACTGTGGTCAGTTACCCAGAAGCCCTGTTTGGGCAAGTTTCCCTTCTGGCTTCAAGCAGGAGAACCTTCCTTAATCCCAAGATGAGCCTGGCCAGGATGGATTGACAGTACTTCCTGAGGGAGGATATGTGGCGGGCCAAATACCCTCTCCGATCCCAAGAAGCTGTCACTTTGGAGTTTATAGAGCCACATAGACCAGTCACGGAGTCCTTCCAGAGTTCTGGCTGCTGCGGGGAGGCCAGCCCTAGTCACAGAGCTGCTTATCTGAAGAAGAGGAGCTCTTTCCCCTTCCCTCAGCCTGGGATCATACAGATTATTTCTGTGTGATCTTGGGGTGCGTGTGGGAGGGGGAAGCCACACTAGGTAGTGCCTGTGTTCTCCAGCTCACCTTCTGCTTTGCTTCCAGGGATGGGCTGGACCTCATGTCAGTGTCACCCCGACATCTGGCATTACTTTGGTTTGGGCAGTAAAAGTTTATAATGGGGTCCATCTGGGACATTCTGCTTTTCTCAATGTTGTCTCAGTTCCCTAAGGGAAACATGTATATCTTGGTCATGTTTGGTTCCCTAAAGCAGTGTTTGGCATATAGAAGGTGCTCATGGGATGAACGTGCGAGTGCTAGGTACTATGGTACTAGGTAACATTCACTGGACACTCACTGTATGTCAGCACACTTCCAAGTTCTGTTAACTCACTGAATGAGTGTTAACTTGCTTAATCTCCCCAGCAACCTTCGGCGCAGGCACGATTATATCCCCATTTAGGTTGGAGCCCAAAGGTTGGAGCCAAGATCTGAGTCTAGCTGTGTGTTTCCAAAGCTGAGCTGTGTACTGCTTTGCTTTCCTGCCTGTCTTTACCATCTGTGAAGAGCATGGGTTAGCTTGTCTATGGGCTGTCAGACCTGCAGGCGATGGTCATATTTTGGGTCTTCACAGATACTTTACCATCAATAAATGGTATGTTTAGGACTTCTTGGACCTTTCGATTCTTGTGTCAGTCAGCTCTCTATCACTGCAGTGAGATGTCTATAATAATAAACTTGTACAAGAGATTTGTTTTGCTTTGGAAGTTTTGGTCTCGGATCAGTTGCCCATTGTTTTGTTTGTGAGGCATTGTATCACAGTGGGCACCCATGTTAGAGCAGAATTGCTTACACCCTGAGCCAGGGGGGCAGAGGGAGGAAGGGCCTAGGGTCCCATAGACCCTTTCAAGACACCCCCAGTAACCCAAGGACCCCCAACTAGGACCCCTCTCCTACAGGTTCTACCACTTTCCATAGCTCTATCCTGGGACCAAGCCTCGAACACAAATGAGCCTTTGTGTGTCATCCCAGATCTAATCTCGAATGCAGTCATTGTGCTCCTTGTTTGAATCTTCAGAGTAGAGAAGCGGAAAGTCTTACAATCCCCTGGTCAGAAATCATTCAGCCCAACAGGCGAAGTGTTGTACAGATGTTTTTGGAAGGAAGCCTTTGAAGTCTGGGCCCTGGAGAGAGCACTGGCTGGATTTCCAGAGAAGGGTTTTCTGCCTCTATATTGGCCAGCTTGAGAGAACCCAGTGGAAGCAGGCATGGATTTTTACTTGTCTTTAAAGTGAGGTTTGTGTGTTAGAAGCAGGTGTGGTTGCTGTTGAGGTGCGCTGCTCATGTCTCCTTTTAAGAGACCCTGCTCAGTGGTACTTAGCCAGCTGCTGTCGTTTTGGACTCCCCGGTTTATGCCTAAAGTATGCTTCTCTTTGGTGAGGTCACATGGGTGGAAGGGCAAGGCCATTCCTGCTGAGTGGGGCCTCTTTAGTGACTTTTTGCTGGTGCACTCTCTACTAGGCTGGACGACATTTGTGGAACCATGCTGTGCTTCCTCCCATCTCTCTTGTCTTCCTTCTCTCCCATGTGTAGGCTCAGATTTGCATCCTGTTCTAAAAGGCTTCCCTGTCTCCTTTATCCATCTCAGAATCTCTTCTGATCAATCTCTTGCACATCTAAGCCCACCATGACATCTGCTTTCCAGAAGACCCAGATTGACCGTTCTGGGTACTGTCTGGGGACACTGTCTGCCAGGTTGCCAGCAATCAGCATGTATGCGAGAGGCTTTGGGGAAGAAGGGAACCCTCTTCGGTTTTCATCTTCTGGCTAGGAAAAATGAAAGGTAGAAATTCTGGATTTTGCCACCTTTCTCAGATGATTTCTTTTTTGGAGACAGGGTCTCACTTTGTGGTGCAGGCTAGCCCTGAGCTCACTATGTATAGTCCAGGCAAGCCTTGAACTCACAGCAGTCTTCTTGCCTCTGCCTCCTGAGCGCTGGGATTACAGGCATGAACCACCACATCCATTATTGTTGTATGTGGTTACCGGGATCTAATTCAGGACCTTGCACTTGCCAGGCAGACGCAAGAACCACTGAGCCAAATCCCTGGCACTCTTATTATAATCTTAAATGAATCTTGCCTTCTGAGTTTGCAGTCTTTTGGCTGACAGGGCTGGAAAGAGACAGATTTATTACTAGAGGACATTATAGATGGCAGAGTTGTATAGTCCAGTGCAGCGATTTCCAAGCCCATGGGTGGACAGGAGTCCAGTTTACCACATCCAATCCCTATTCCAACCTAGTAGATCTGAAAGGGACAAGATTCTGTCTTAGGTGTTGGAAACTGTTGGGGTGAAAACTCAAGCACTAGTACGTGGGAGTCAGGAAGTAGCAACTCCATTTTGGAGTATGTCTGTAAACTGCTTTGCTGTGTTCCTCATGTTTTCCTTTCTGCCATAATCTGATCTCTAGGAGTCTCCAAGAACAAGCCAGGCAGTGGAGAAGGACATTTCTCTTGATTCAGACATTGCCAGCCCCACTACTCCTGGAAAGCTCTTCAGCCAAGGCGCAGACAGTAGTCTGAGCAGTGCTGATGGGAAGGGGCCACGGGACAGAAGGTCAAGTCCTTGGCATCCAGGAAAAGAAGAGAATGAGAGGAACGATCCTGCGGCTTGCACATGTCCAGAGACCCCGGGGGTGGACCCTGGGGTTGATCAGCTTTCCAAGACCTCTAAAAAGGGCTCTAAAGAGGACCTAACAGATGCAAGAGAGGAAGGGTCCGTGAGAGAGGAAGCAGCGGAAGAGCTGAAGAGGGAGGCTTCTGCCCCAGAAGAGAACAGACCGGATGCCACCAAGGTAAGTCACTGTGGTGTCCCCTTGGTACTTCCGCCGGTACCCTCTGCTGCTGCCTCTGGCCTTTGTGCAGCTTCCTCTCCCCACATCTTCATTATTGAGTCAGGAGCGTCATTCGCAGGCCTGTACCAGGCTGTCAGCATCAGCCAGAAGCCTTAATTGTGACAAATATACCCAGACCCAGCAGGCAGTAAACTCCTGAGCAAAGCAGCAAACGTGCTGCCACTGGAAATTTAGAGCAGAAATGAGCTTTTCCATTGGCCCCCTCCTGAGATGTTCATGTTCTTCTCCGCTCCTGCTTACTTCCTCTTCCCCTTCCCGCCTCCCCTCCACTTGTAGTCCTGGTTTACTGCAATCTGACTGAATTCCTCTGGGGGTGGGGAGAGTGAGAGAAAGTTTCTGTGCGTGTGTTGCGGGGGGGTGGAGTGCGAAAGGTACCATAGTTGAGGCTGTTCTGCTCCAGCACAAGTATATTAGGTTACAAAAAGACTTTTTTTGGCACTGGGGATTGAACCCAGCACCATTGCACTGAGCTTCATCTCCACTTTTGAATTTTGTTTACCTTCAGACAATGCTTTGCTAAATTATTAAGTTGCTCAAGCTAGGCTTAAACTTGTGATCCTTCTGCCTCAGCCTTCCAGAATGCTGGAATTATAGGCTAGTATGGAACTCATTATGTGCTCAGGCTGGCTTTAGTACTCTTGCCTCAAGATCCCATGTGCTGGGATTACAGGTGTGTGCTGCTATGCCCAACAAGCAGCCTAAGACATGGAAATGGTCACTTTTACCAGACTAGGCCAGTGACTAAAATGAACCGACATATGTATAGTGGGGACAGCCTTTGGCATTTTAGATTTTCTAATCCTTGATCCGCACGGCAGATGGTGAGGGAACTCAGAGAGCTTTTATCTAATTCTTGGAAAAAGGTACCCTTTTTCATTTTTTAGAGTGGCATCAGACTTCTCTGTGGCCAGCTTTCCAATTCTCTTGGCTTCTCACGAATGACACTGGATTGATCTCATTCAGAGCATGGCTGTCTACACTCCGATGGGCCGCCCAGCATTGGCTGGGCATAGGAGAGAGGCTTGTATGTGTGTGTGCAGAGAATGGCAGGGTTTTTATGGTTTTAAGAAGAAATGCATTTCAGTTTGGCTTGATGCTCTGCCCTGCTTTGCTCTGGGGGATTACACTGTGTGTCTGTCTCCTTAGGACTTGGAGATTAGCGAATGTATGAAGGAACTACAGTTCTCAGTCTCTGTGGCTTCTGACCCCAAGTCCTTCCTTGGCCTGGTGAGTTTGTAGTGAGAGGCAGCATTGTGAGAGACAAGAGCATGGATTATGGGGTGTCTATGTTGAGTTATTTGCTTGGCATCACAGAGCTAGTAAGTGGGGAAGTTAGGAAGTTAGTCAGTTTTGGGTCTTGTTAGCTCCTGTCTCTCAACTATAGATAAGATTATCTGCCTAATGTTTGCTATGATAAGAAATTGATGTAGAGAAGTAAGATATGAGCCTTTCAACATCAAGTCATGTCAGCTGCTATTACTTACTGTGGGTGAATTGACTGTGAGATCATCGGAGCTGCTTCTAAGCTCTAGCTAGGATGTTACCCAAATCTAGAGGTTGTGTTTCTGGTATCACTGAGTGAGGAAGCAAGGTACAGCCCCTAGGTTTTGGCTGGGAGTGCTGCTGTGGCGTCATCTTTAAAGCTTAGGTTTTGTCCCAGAGTGCACGCATCCATGGTTTTTTTGTCCCAGACCTGCTGTTTCCCATTTTGCTGCATCTGAGTCTGAAGGCAGTAGGTTGGGTACTTTATGACTAAGCATAGCCTCTGTATACCTCCCTCCATCTGCTTGGAGAATACAGATCAAAAAGCAAGAGCTTAGTGGGACAGAGTCAGGGATGAGAAGTGATGGCATGGTCGGGGGCAGAGGAATCAGGAGGCTGTGTGTTCTAGCCCTGCACTGAGCCATGGGCTTAGGAGGCAGATGGCAGATACAAATCAAACTGAAAGATAAATGTCACCAAATGAGGAAAATCCCACAAACTAGGGAAGGAGGCAGAAACCATTGATGAAGAGTAGCCGTGTCACTGAACCAGAAGCTAGGAGTCTGGCCTTCCAAAGCAGCCACCATGTGGTGAAATGTGCCCATTATCTCTTTTTTTCCCCTGTGGGATGGAGGGAGAAAGCCGTGGACAGCAGGACTAGCCCTTGTCTGGGCATCCTGCCATTTGTCAGGGCCAATGGTAGAACTGTCCCCATTAGCATGCTGTTAGACTACAGTCCTTCACTTAGCCCAGCAGGATCTTGACCTCGATGTGGGCTGGTCCTATGACAGCCAAAGGGCACTGAGGAGCTTGCCTGCTGAGGCACTTGCTGTCTGTCCCGAGGAGAATTCTGTAGAGAAGGCGCTGCTAATTAATTCCTGTCACCCAGAGGGGTGCCTGTGGGGGAGTGGGGAGGACTTGAGTGAGCTGGATGGAGCCCACCAGACCTCCTTTCCAAGCTGCCCACAGGTTTTCTGGCACTTGTGGTACCCTGATTGGGCACAGAGGGGGAGAGACAGCTGGAAAGTGACATGCTTTGCAGCACACGTTCTGGAAAGAGCTGGGGCTTTGGAGTCAGCCCCAGGGCCTGTTGGACCCCCCAACCTCTTTGCTTATCAGCTGTATGACCTTGAGCAAATTGTGTGTGCACCCCAGCCTGCTTCCACATCTGTGAGTCTCAGTCACTTTTTGCCTGTGATTTTATTATGAAAAATTCAAACATCTGGAAAACTTAAAAGAATTTTACAGTGAATATTCAAATACCACTTAGCATCTACAATAAACATTTTTCTATACTTGCTCTATGACATATCTGTGTTTCTAGTTACAGTGTTATTTTGAATATTAAATTAATATATGTCAGCATATTTGTTTAGCGCCAGGCACCTAGTGGATGCTTTTTTGGGAGGTTAGCATTAGGGGTAGAGGTGAGGCCCTGGTGAGCCCTGTGATAGAGACAGAGTTGATTTTTGTATTTTCATTGTCTCTAGGACTTTGGTTTTCACAGCCGGGTCACCCAGGACCTGCTAGATGGTGATATGCTATCCCCAGCCCTCAATGGAGTCTGCTGGGAGGTAAGTCTGTCTGGGTGCAGGCTGGGCCAGGGCAGCCATGTTTGGGGAAAGCCTGTGGTGATACTTGCCCATCCTAGCATGCTCTTTTGGATGCTTTCTGCTTTTTAATGCCGTAATACATGCCCTTGACTATATCTTTGATATGGCTTTGAATTAAACTATTTTTCCTGTATATTTATTCATTTGTTCACGCATTGAGCAACTGAGGATTGACCACACCTGTCTATATGCAAAATGTTGTAAAGACTGAACTTTAAGGCACTTCCCAAGTTGGCCCATCCATCCTGTCTGGCTTCAAGCTCAGCCCACCTGCCCAGCAGCTGGGCCTGCCTTCCCCCTGAGAAGCCCTTCCACCTCCTCTGCAGCCAACCCTGATGCTTTTCCCTTCTGCCACAGCAAGCTCTTTCTGGTCTTGGAGACGCGCCTCCAAAGCTCCTGCCTCCGAGCAGGAGGAATTGTTCTTTCTTTCTGCTCCCTTCAGGGCTCCTTGTTTTGTTCTGTGGTTGTGTTTCTTCCTTGTCAGATGTACTCTCTGTGTGGGTACAGGTGACATCTGACCCAGGTAGGATACAAAGATGACTGAAAGGTAGATCCTGCCCTTGAGGATTTTAAGACAAAAGGATCAGTCTTTTTCTCCTTTCTGGGCTGATCAGAGAGATTCTAGCACAGGATCTGTGCAAGTTTAGGGATCATTTGGTTTGAGTGAAATAGAATTTTATTGGGTGAAACTAACAAGATGTATAGTATGAACCCAGCCTGGAAGTCCTTAGCAAAATACTGCGACAGGCTAGAGTTTTGAGGTTGATTACATTTGAGTCCTGCATGTTCCTTCTGGGTGTGGCTGGTATCTTCCCGGGCTGCTGCCACCTACCAGGTTTCTGCTAGACTTCAATCACCCTATTTGTGGCACAGGAGGAATGTAAAAGTATAAACAAGGGAAAATTGGAAGTCAGAAAGAGTTTGGGGCAGCTAGACTGTTAAGCCCCTTTGGCAGCAGATGAGTGGAGAGCTACTGAGTTGGTAGGATGTGGGTGGGTAGGTCAGGGTAAATTCACTTGTTCTGGCTCTGAAGTTTGGCCAATATTGAAATTATTTGGAAGCTTTAGACCTGGCAGATTTCTAGGACCTACCTAAGACTGACTGAGGCCAACTGCCTCTTTTTGGCTCATACCACCTGGTACAAACCAGTAGCTGAGCTTGACGTGGCTTTGGTTCTTAGGAGCTCCCCCGACCTGAGACAGCCTGCCCTGGCAGAGGAAGCCATAAGGCACACCCAAGCCCAGCCTGTGATGTGGTAGTCAGTGCTGGGTGCTCAGCTTGGCTGACCATCTAGAGCTCTTAGTGAGGCTCAGCCTTTAGCTCTGTTTGTAGTCAGAGTGTGTGGGGGTTGAACATGCAGGTAGAATTGGAGAGATGAACAGCACCCCTTTGGTGGGACAGACAGAACCCTAACTGCAATCTCCTTTGTCCTTCCAATGGGCTCTGGTCCGTTTTGCTGTATTGTCCAATTCTTTTCCAAGGACAGAGCCATAGCAGAGGCTTAAACCCAGCCAGCTTAGTTTTTGTTCATTTGAAAATGTTTTGTGGGCTGGGGGTGCAGATCTGTGATAGAGCTCTTGCCTAGCATGCCTGAGGGGCTGGGTTCAAGGGGGAAGAAAAGTTTTAGTGAGATACATGGTGGCGCCTCATTTTGTGAACTTGATTCTTTCCACGCTTCTAGTCACAAACTGAATTGGACAAAAGCAGAACCAAATTCAACTGTTAAGTTCAATATTGACCTTACAGGGAAATGTGGTTCAGTTTTTGTCAAGTTCACTTTGCGACCAGAATCGTGGAGAGAATTGAGTTCACTGTGATTGACATATAAAATAAGGTACATATTTTAAGTGCACGATTTGATACATTTTACTACATGTAGGAGGTATGATCAAAAATATGATAAATGTTTAAATCTTTATAAAATTTATTACAGTACAAGACACATTGCCATTAGCCCCCCTCCGCAATCTCCCCCTCAGTTTGAATACACTTACCAGTTATTCTTGCACAGCAGTTCTGGAAGTCCTCTGTCATGAGGCTCCTTAGCTGCCGGTCATGGCTGCCGCGATGCCTCAGTCCATTCAGAATACTTACTTCTCATGGTCATTTGGGCTTTGAAAAAGAGCCAGAAGTAGCACAGCGCCAGATCCAGTAAGGACGTTGGATGAGCACAGATGGTAAGGGTTTTATTTGACAGAAATTACTGTAAATGTGTGATTAATGGGGTGATCATAAAATATAGTGAATGTGTACATTTAAAAGTCATACTGTAAAAGATTCATTGCCTTTGGGCCTCTTGAAAATAGTCAAAATACTCTCCTTGCTTTGAGCACATTTATTTCATCATTCTTGTCAATGTATCTTTTACTTTAATGTTAAAAAAATTTAACTATTCACTGTATCTTTTAGTCACTCCTTATGCAGTATATTCCTTTGAAATGCATCAGAGTCAAGATAATGAATTATAAACACAATGAATTTCAGGACAAATCAAAGAAGTGATGATAAAATTATTTCAGATAATACAGGTCAAAGCCCTGCTTCCTGCAGCCTTTGTCTCACATGCAGGGACTATGAATGGTTTCCATTCATATTTTTCATGTGCCTTTTTAGAAATTTTTCTGTGTATGTGTATACATAACTGCTATTTGTAACTTCTTTTTTCTCTCCCCCAAAATTGAGATTGTGTTACCAGGGGTGGGGATTTAGCTCAGTGGTTCCAGCGTCTGCCTGGCAAGCTCAAGGTCCCAAGTTTGATCCCTGGTGCCACACACCACAACGCTGGTCGTGATGGCTCACGCCTGTAATTCCAGCCCTCAGGAGACAGAGGCAGGAGGATTGCCAAGAGTTCGATGCTGGCCTGGGCTACATAGTGATTTCAGTTCATAGTGAGGCCTGAACTACAAAGTGAGACCCTGTCTCAAAAAAAAAAGAGACTGTGTTACCAAAAATGCTTGACAGTGTGTACTTTAAATTTGGGAATTGACTTGTTTCTGAGTGATTTCATGTAGACTTCCCTTATTTTGTTTAGTGATTGCACAGACTTCTGCCATATGAACGCACCATACTTTATTTAGCCGGGGCTTGGACCTTAAACAAAACCAGACCCTGGAGTTGACTTATGGATGGGACTCAGTGTCTTGAGCACCTTTTGGCCAGAGGCCCACAGTGTGCTTGCTGTCTGTCCTTTCTGAAGAATGCTTTGTTTCCTTTTCTGGGGCATACCGGTCTAGGAAGCAAGTAAAAGCCCACATAGTGAAACTTCTATCCGGGTGTACTCCCAAGGTTTCCATTTTCTCTGGCTGGGGAGCTAGTTCAGTTTCTTGTGGAAATATAGAAGATGAAACAAGAAGGGATGAGGCAGAAAGATGTGGTGCGCCGCTCGCCTCCAGGGAGCCTGCCTCCTTCCTCTTGGTACTTGGCTGATAGCTCTGGGGTCCTTTCTGACTCAGGGCCTGTCCCTCCATTACCGTGATCACCACACCTCGTTAGTTTGTTGAACGGAGTTGACATGTGCCATTTTTTTTCTTTGAAAAGTGAGAGGGGGAGGTTTTTGAAGTGCAGGTGTGTTTTCAGAGGAGTACTCGTGAGTTGAGTGCCGGGAGCATGGAGGGCTGCAGCCCTGCCGTTGTCTGTGGGCTCTGCCTCAGCTGATGCGATGAGGAGTGGCAGCCCTGGCAGGGAGCCCTTCTGCTGCAGGCGCCACGAGGTACTCACAGGCAGCATTGCTATTTTTAATGTAATTTGGGGGAGCTGGGTGTTAGCTCAAACCATGCCCTTCCTTGCCCATCCAGATGGCAGAGTTGGCCACAGCTGCTGGGGCTCAGGCTGCCAGTGGAGAGGTGTGGGGGGTGGTGGGCACAGGGCTGGGGACCCCACTGAGGAAGATAGAGTGAGCTGTCTCCTGCCCATTTCTCCTGTTGACCCCTGTGTCCCAGAACAGACGGGGCTCCTGTTGGGGTGACAGAAGGAGCACAGGTCCTGGAATGGGGGCTGGCAGTGGCAAAGGCTTTTCTTTTCCTTTTCTTCCCTTTTATTTTTTGTTTGCTTTAGTCTGGGGAGGGGAGGAGAGAGGAAGAGGCATATGGGAAGAGGAGCTGACATTCATGGCATGCCTCCTGTGGGCTAGGAGCTGAGCTCGTGTACGTGGTCTCATTTGATCCTCTGCAGCAGCCCTGCGTGCTGTGGTTCACTGTCCCGCCGCCAGGGGAGAGGCAGGCTTCCCAGGCAGGAAGTGCCAGTGCAGAGGGGAGACCCGGGCTCACTGTGCTCCTGTGAAATACTGGAAATACTGAAATCATCACAAATAGTCTTTTTTTTTTTTTTTTTAAACCAGTTTGCTAAGTTTGCCTAGACACCCAAGCTTTCAAATAGGAGTTGGGGGTTTATTTTTGAGTGAATATTATAATCCCTGGCTGTGAGTGGGTGTCTCGTCCTGGGAAGGGACCCATGTGCCCAGCAAACCCCAAGGGGAGCAGTGGCAGGAATGCCAGTGTCTGCCTCCTTTCAGGTGCAGAAGGCGCCCCTTTGTTCCGGGGTAAAGCCTTCTCTTGCTCCATGGAGACCCCCGCTCCCCAAGTCCTTCTTTTCTGTTGTACTTGCCAGCTGCTCTCCACTCTGCCTTCATACTCTCAGCACTCTCACTGGCACTGCTGATCAAGGCCGCAGAGAATTTGGGTGGTCACGGATCTTGGCTTTTGCTTTGCAGGTAGCAGTGTAGGCTTCCAGCAATAGGAGGCAGGTTTTGGTTTTTTTGTGCTCTTTTTCTGCCTTAAGCCCCCAGTTCTGTGTGTCGTGGCTGGGGTCATTTGTTTCCTCCTCTGCTCTGAGCCAGGGCTCACAAGGCTTTATCACAGACAGGGCTTTGGTCCTGTGTCCCATGTGGCCCCTGTCCTCTGGAGAGCCAGACTCTGGTAACATATACTTCCCAACACTTCTGTGTTCAGGCTCAGGGGCCAGGAAGAGGAGACTGGGATGGTCGCCAGTCCAGTGGAGCAGCGCTGCAGAGAGAGCAGTCCAAAGGTGCAGAGAGGTACAGGACACGGGAGGTTGTTCTCGGAGAGCTGAGGGAGGGTGTGCCTTCAGGGTGGTGTGGACCTGGGCAGAACCCCTGGCTTTGGTGGCTGGCATGGCTCAGTTTGCCCCTTGCTGTAAGGCAGATAGTGAACAGGCTAGGAGGCTATGCAGAGCGTGTGTGTGTGTGTGGGTGTGTGTGTGTTTGTGTCTGTGTCTGTCCTGTGATGCTATAGGACAGGAATGCGAGGCACTGTTCAGCAGGAGTACACATGGCACCTTGGTAGGGCTGGGCTCTGCCCTCCTCAGTGGGTTGGGCCAGTAACACTGTGTGCATCTGGTGCCGGGCTGGGACTGAAGCAGCCTGTTAAAGGCCAGGGCAGTCATGCTGAGGGTCATTCCTGCCCCTCTGAGCTCAGAGATGAATGTGGCTGTGTATGTGTCCCCTTCTGGGGCTCCTAGTTTCTTAAGCCTGACCCTGTAAAGGGGAAGGGCCACCAGGTTGGAAGGGAGAGGGCAGTGGTCATCGTCATCTTGACTTGGAAAGCTCTCACATCTCTACTCTCTTGATGCTATAGCCTTATCATCTTTTGTACTCTGACCACCTGAAGCTGTTCTCTCTTTTTTTCTTTGTTTTCCACTCACTTCTTCCATTTCTCTCTAGCCCTGGAGATGGTGAACTCTGGGGATGGACACACACGTGAGTGTGTCCAGTTCTTACTCCTACACAAGCCAGTGCAGCACAGGGAGTTGGGAGCCCGCCTTTAATCAGGCAAAAGACAGCTCTGGAAGGAATGTCTCCCTGCCGTACACAGGGCTGCTTCACCCTGTGGCTGTCTTGGTTTGGAACAGGGGCTGGGGTCTAACTGGGCAGTAGGTGTTGGCTTAGGGTCACACTGAACCCCAAACCCTCTCTTGCTCTCCAAATGGAGGCTCACACTGCTGCTCCGGCTCACTAACCAGGTCACCTCCTCTGCATCTACCTGGGCAGTGGCCCCAGAGCCCTCTTCATACCCAGGTCACTGGAGAAGGGTCTCCAGAGACTCCCAAAGAAGAACCTGGGCAGACAGAAGCAAGGGAGCGTGAGGAGAACTCTGTAGCCAGCCCCATCATGCTGGTGTCCCTCCTGAGGTAAGGTGAGGGAGACACGCACCAGGGCTGGTGGCCTTGCTATATGTCTTGGTGTCTGCACTGGTGCTGAGGAAGACAGGAGTGGGTGGGCCTTTGGGTGGTCTGGGGCTGGGCAGGCATGGGGAACTCTGCTTTGTCCTTGTCCTCAGTCTACAACTGAACTCGGGGTAGCCAGCCTGAGTAGGGGCGCTGGAGAGCTTTTCAGTGAAGACTGTCTTCTGTCTCTGCAACTTCTCTGCCTGGGATTAGAACAGAGACTTTGCTGCTGCCCTGGCTGCTCCACCCTTGCCAGGCGGGCCCTTTCTCCCTGTCCCATCTCTAGTACCTTCCCTGTCAGCAGTTTGGTCATACAGCACACAGCAGCTGGAATCCTGCTCTGTGCTGAGTCTAGAGGGGAGCTGTGCAGACTCAGGGCCTGCTGAGACACCTGAGGGGACCTGCCCAGCTCAGCCTGACCCGCAGCCCTGTGTATGTTTACCAGTGCCTCTGTCCCCTGCAAGAGGAGGAGGCTGGCCTTGGGGCTCAGTGAGGTTTAGTCAGCAGCATCCGCTGAGCACTTCTTTCAGAGCCCGTCCTGCTTCCATGAGGGTGGAGTGGTCTTCAATGCACTCAGCTCAGCAAGAGGCCAAGAGGGAAGTGGGAATTTGAAGTCCCAGGCAGGGAGATGCTATTGGGGCTGTCCCTCTTGTCCTATTGCAGGTCTTTGACCCTGAATGGGGGGGAGGTCAAGCCTCTTGCCTTCCTTGAGTTTAACACAGTTGCTTCCTTATTGCTCTCCAGGGAGCAGGCCTCAAGCCCAGCAGCTGCCCACGAGAAAGGCCAGGCCGAAGATCTGGTCCCTGGGCAGGATGAGACTGAGGAGCCCAGGGAGAAGGTGGCAGTCAGTGTCATCCTGCCAGTCTCTCCAGAGGTGTAAGGGCCAATTTTATGTGTCTGTCCTTGTCCTCACTGTACAGGTTGCGGGAGAGTCTGTTGGGTGGTGGGAGGGGCTGCTCTAGAAGGTTGTGGGGCGGGGGGAGGGAAGAGCCCCATGTAGCCATCACCATTGCTGATCCTTGCCTGTGTTAGCTTAGATCCTGGAGCCCTGGCCAGGTGGACAGCTGGGCATCCTCCTGGTTCACTACAGAAACCTGGGAGATCGTGTTCCTTTCACTATTTTTCTCTTGCAAATGTTTTATTGAGGTTCATGAGTTGGCAGTTGTTTGCATGTACATGTAACACATAGCACCACTCAGATCTGACCGAGGCTACTTCCTTGTGTCCCCCAGTCCACCCTCTTCAGGTCTTTGCTCAAGTGACTTCTGTCTGTACATTCACTTTTCTTGTTCTGCATTTTTATATAAATAGAATTATATATTATACAGAATATATCTCCTGTGTCTGGGTTCAAAGCTCAGTATGTTTGGAGACTCTTCAGATAAGGAAATGGAGACTCAGAATGCAGAGACTTGGCCAAGGCTGAATCACTAGTTAGTTATAGAGCTAGGACTAGACTGTCATTGCTATAGCCTCAGACTTCTGACTCTTGCTTTGCAATCTTTTCTAGATGGAGAAAGGCAGGCACCAGGATTTATACATTTTCCCCTCTATGAGTGAAAGGAGCAAAGGACTTGGGGGTGACTCTGTGAGCAGAAATAGGTTCCTGCTCTGATGGCTTCTAGTGGGTGTCACCCTGAGCTGCTGTGACATTGTAGGAGGTGTGCAGGGGACAGATAGCCACAGGTTTCAGATAGCAGCAGTGCATGGTACGGTGAAACCGTGACCTGGGGATCACGTGGCCCTTCCAAGTCTCCTTGATGGCTATCACACGCGAGCAGGGTGCGTTCTGTGGTTCAGAGAGAGGAGAATCTACGCAGAGGTCAGGGGGCCTGGAAGAAGCCTGAGGCTGTGGTCCCCGCTGTCTGCCGCAGCTGGTTGGCACCCGACTTGGTGTTTTCTCCTGTCCCGCTGATGCTGCCTGGGCTAGGGTCTCCAGACACTCTCCTTGCCCTGAAGACTCAGGTATATTATTCCTCAGAAAGTGCCGTCTAGTCCTTTCCTGAGTCTTTTCAGGCTCCATGACTTCCTATTAACTAATCTTCCTAGCCCTGTGAAGCATCTCTTGGTTTTCAGGGTGCTGTGGGGAGTGATTCTGTGCCTGACAGCTGATGAGGGTTAGGACCAAGGTGTGGCAAGAGATTGGTGAGAAGGCTGGGCCTCTCCTTTGTCTCTTAATGTCTTTTGTGAGGCTGCAAAGAGATAGATAGGAAGTCAGTTAAAGCCACTGAGTTGAATGTAATAGGATATGTGACCCCTGTAATTCTGATCCCAGCTTTAGTGGTAATAAGACCACTTCAGAAGTTCCTGGGGTGCCATTTCTCCTGCCTTTTACCCTCTCTCTCCTCCCTCCTTACCTTCCTACCTCACTTTTCCTCGCATGCCCCTGGTGTCCCCAAGTTACTGGGTGGCCAGCCTGAATTGATTACACCCCATAGAGCCTTCTCTTTGCCTCTCACTGTTGGAAACTGGGTCTTCCTAAGGCTGACACCTGATGGGCTGGCCTAGAAATCAGACCTGCCTCTTCCTCTGGTGTCTTCATCTTCCCAATCATCCCCTCGATCTTGCAACCATTGTTCGCTGTGTTGGACCTAAGTGAAGCATTCTGAATACCCTGGGGAGGCAGAAGAGACCCAGTGAAAAACAGCCCCATTTGCGTCCATGCCAGGCGTGCAAGTGAACTCACTGGTGTGGAGCCTGGGCACGTGCTGCCACACATCTGATGCCCCATCTTGCTGCAGCATCGGTCCCTGGGGCTCCACATAGCTACACAGTCCTCAAGGGAGACAGACATTAAGGTACCGTCGCAGGGAAAAAAGATGTTTTCAGCCAAGGTTGGAAATGAGTTGGAGGGTTGATGAGGCAGAGAGCTGTGGGGGGAGGCTCTTTCTGAGGGCAGTGTTCTCCAAGGAGATGGCAGCCATGCCGCTGACATCCGCATCAGTTAGACGTCAGGGGACTGAGAGGAAGCCAGGATTCAGAAGGAGAGGACATGGAGCCAGGAGCCAAAAAGATCTGAAGGCCTGGCTTGAGACTACTTTTGGTCCGGGTTCTGCTTTTAGGAGAGGGAAGGATGGGTCTTGATGGTATTTCAGCTTCTTTTCTCCTCCGTTCTGTGATATCAAGGGCTACAGTGGGATTCCGAAACTGTTTTCCTGTGCTGTTGTGATCGGTTCCCACCTGCTGCCTTCCATCTGCTGTGGTGCAGAGCTGCAGGGAGAAGGGGCTCGGAGTTCCCAGCAGGGGGAACAGCATCTCTGTTTGACTCTTGCTGGGTCCTCTTTGATTTGGGTTCTGCCCACATGTTCCTGCCGAGGTGGACTGAGCTACTGTGCCAGGCCCACAGCAGCCTGAGCACTGTATTTGCTAAGACAAGTTTCTGTCTCATGGATTAGGGTCAGGAGTACAAGTGTGGATTTGCCTTAAGAAAATCACCTCAGGGGGCTGGGGAGTTAGCTCAGTGGTTCCGGCGCCTGTCTTGCAAGTGCAAGGGCCTGGGTTCGATTCCCCAGTAACCACATAACAATACTGGGTGTGGAGACTCACACCCAGCAGCAACCAGTACCACATACCACAAGTGCCGGGCGTGGTGGCTCACGCCTGTAATCCCAGCACTCGGGAGGCAGAGGCAGGAGGATTGTGATGTGAGTTTGAGGCTGAGCTCAGGGCCAGCCTGAACCACAAAGTGAGACCCTGTCTCAAAAAACCTAAAAAAAAAAGAAAAAAGAAAATCACCTCAGAAGGTGAAGCACTGTCCTGCTTAGGCTTTCATTGTTGGAAACTTTCTTTCACTTCGAGTATTCCTTGAAGAACCAAGAAATAAGCAAGATGACAACTCTCCTTACACAATAGACATCTTGTAAACTAATATCATTATTCCTTGCCACCAGCATCTGCATTCAGGTTAGCTCTGAATTTCTTTCACCAATTTCCAAACACTGAATAAACTGCAGATGAAAACCTGCCACCACTGGCAAAGCAGAGCATAGAACCCCTGTTGGTACATTTTTATATCAGAAGGATCTCCTGCCTGGCTATCTTATTGGTGAGGGAAGGGAGTTTCCCATTCCCTGGACTTCCATGGGCTTTCCCCTGAGAATGTTTGCCCTGAACTACACCTACAGATCCTCAGCTTCTTCTTTTTTTTTTTAAATTTTGAGACAGGGTCTCACTAAGTTGCCCCAGCCAGGCTCAAACTTATGATCCTTCTGCTTTAGCCTCTCAGAGTGCTGGGAGTCCAGATGTGTGCCACCATGTCTGGCCTCCAGGACTGACGCAGATAGCAGGGCCGCTGCTTTTCCTTGAGTTCGTGTACATTGGCCTCTGCTCTGTTTGGGAGACAGCAGTTTCTGGGGACTGTTCCCAAACAGCTGGCACGAAACTCACAGAGCAAGTGGAGCCCTAATGGGGACGTGGAAACAAGGCCCTGCGCCACGTGGGGGAAAATCTGCTGGGGACAGTGCTTCACTCTCCCTGCTTCTGCCAGTTCTTGAGCCAAGCTTCAGGTTTTGACCTCAGGCCACAACCTACCAGCTGTGCTGAGAACCTGCCTTGGGCTACCCTTCTCCTCGGACCTTTGGGCTTGTCCAGCCCCGGTGGGCTTGTCCTATGGAACAGTTGTTGGCTGCATCTTTTTGCCTGTCCTGGGTGGCCTGAGTTGGGAATATGACTCTGACCTTGAACCCCCCATTAGGATTCTCTGTGGGGTGTTTTGTGTCTTTCTAGAACTCAGTGTAGAGAGTGAATGGGTAGTGACTTTGAAGTGATGAGCTGTTCCCTTCCTGCAGGCCATCCACCAAACCTGCAGGTCCCCCAAAGCAGTTCTTGGAGCCTGCACTGAAGGTCATGGAAGAGGCAGCGGCCCAGGAACTTGAAAAAGACCAGAGGCAGCTGCTGGAATCTCAGCAAGAGAAGATGCAGCAGCTGCGGGAAAAGCTGTGGCAAGAGGAGGAAGAGGAGATACTCCAGCTCCACCAGAGAAAGGAGAAGTCGCTTAGGTCCTTATCCGCCACTGTGGCTTGCTACCTTGGCTGTGCAGAGCTCTGTGGATTGAGGGACACACTTTTCCTGCCCTGAACACCACAGGGATGCCATGATCCCACCAAAATTCCTCCTAGGAACAACCCAATAATTTCTGCTAATATTTCACTGGTTACCCTTGGTTGCAAAGGAGACTGGGAAATGTAGTCTTTTAAAATCAGGGTTCTGTTAATAAGAAAAAGGGTTCTATTAATAAAAAAAGGAAAGCCTGTAGAATAGGGAAAAAAAAATTCTTCCATCTCTTCCTCAGAGGACTATACTAATATCTAGAATTTTAAAAAATTTAAAAAATTAGACTTCTTCAAAATGAAAGGCTATATCAAAAAATAGGGGAAATGAGTAGATAGCTTACAGAAGAAATACAAATGGCCAACAAATGCATAAAGAAAAGTTCAGCATTGCTGCCCATTAGAAAAATGCAAGTGAAAACACTGAGATTCCATTCTACTGCAGAACGTGTCATCATAAATCAGATAACACACCTGGAGAGTATGGTTGGTGGGATTATCAACTAGTGCAAACACTATGAAAATCAGTATGGAGATCTTTCAGAAAACAAACTAAGGCTAGAAATCCCTTTGACTCTGTTAGTCCCCTTCTATATCTTCCTGAAAGAGTTAGAGAGACTATCACAATAATATGTGCACACTCATGTTTATGGCAGCACAGTTCATAACCCTGGAAATTGTCTCTATGGCCATCAATAAATAAATGATCGAATAAAAGACAAAAGGCAAAATAAAAGATAAATAATAATTCATAGGGAGACAGGTCATTATCAAATGGGAAGGGGAATCCAGAGACGGAGCGAGGGAAAGAGATTTAAAAAAGAAAAAAAGGCTGGGGATTTAGGTTGGTGGTTCTGGCATCTGCCGGTAACCACATACCACAGTGCCAGGCGTGGTGACTCACGCCTGTAATCCCAGTGTTCAGGAGGCAGAGGTGCCTACCTTAGTGCCTTAGTCTGTGGTGAACACTAACATCCTGAAAGTGTTGGATCAGGGCTTGAAGCGTGGTGGAAGCTCCAGTAACAGTAGCATTTGTTTAATTTCTGGTTGAAGCTTCAGTTTCAGCCAGTGCTGACTAAGTGATTTCTAAGTAGGGCCTTATATGGTTCTCTTTGAAGCAGTTCAGCAAGAGATCCCTATTTCTTTATCCCAGAGGTTTTCTGTAGCCCAGGGCTTCCTCTTGTCTGCTGGGAAACTTCCTCTGGGTAGAAGATTCTGGAAGCTACAGCTGATCCCATAACAAATATTTCTTGAATAAGAAGCCAGGCAGAATAAGACAGGCAGGCACCGGACTTCACTGCTAATGTTCCTGCTACCTGCAGTGTGCTGTGCTGCTCTGTGTAAATTCACCTATGGGGGGCCAGAGGAGAAAGAATTTCTTGGGAATCTACAAGAAGAGATTTTTGCTGAACTCAAATTCCCTCACAAAATGGAAGAGAATGGTAGTGTTGATAATTTGAAATAGAAAACAATCCTAAATCCCTTTTAGACTTTGAAATTCACTGAGAGCTTTTCAAAGAGATTGTCTTTGTAATAATGTTGTTAGGTCTGAATTTCCCAAGTGTACAGTATATGCCCTTAGTATTGTGGCTGCATGGGGAGCTACCCAAAAACGATGTAGTTTGTGTGTTCAGGGTGAAATGGCAGTTACTGGTCTCTAGAAAAACACTGCTGGATTGTCAGGGCTTGCTTTCAGTTTGGGGATGCAAAGGCCAAGAGGCAAGGAAGAGTATGGAGGGACTTAGGGTTGATGACGCCTCTGCTACTCCTAGCACAGTGTCTCTGGAGTTGTGTGTGAATAGAAGAATCAGATCCAGAGTCAGGTCAGGGGCTATAGCCTCCCTTAGTGAATGTGGTACTCAGGTTGAACCTGTAAGTGGAAGGGTCTTACGAAGAGACGCTGTACTGGGCCCAAACAGCCTAACATCTGATTCCCGTGGTAAAGAGCGGTGGGGTTCATGCCATAGGAAGCAGTATAGGGTGGCACCATGGACCCAGAGGCTGAGGGTTGACTTCTCTTTAGGACTTGGAAACTGTGCATCTCTTGAAGGCAGAAAGCAGGGAATATGGATAGAGCAGGACATACCTCTGTGGTTCCCTCTGACGGTCTTGCCTTTCTTTTCCTGCTTAGTTCCCTCAAGGAGCAGCTGCAGAAAGCCACTGAGGAGGAGGAAGCTCGCATGAAAGAGGAGGAAGACCAGAGGCTGTCCCAGCTGCGAGCCCAGGTCCAGTCCAGTGCAGAAGCAGATGAGGAACGAATCAGGTGAGTGCCCGCTGGGAGCCGTGCGGCCCCATGGAGGTGACACTCCAGAGCTTGTCCTCATCCTGTCCTCTGCCCAGAACCGAGCAGCAGGCATCCCTGCAGAAGCTAAGGGAAGAGTTCGAGGCCCTGCAGAAGGCTGAGAGGGCCAGCTTGGAACAGAAAAGCAGGCAGATGCTTGAACAACTCAGGGATGAGCTAGAGGCCTCGGAGGAGCGAGCACAGGCTGCTTTGAAGACAGAAAAAGAAGAAGCTTTGCAGCGACTGAGGGAGCAGCTGGACAGGGAGAGGAAAGAGGTGAGCGTGTCAGAGGGGATCCTGGTCTTGTTCTGTCTCTAGGCTGTCTGGGAAGAACTGAGGCAGAGGAAAGCAAGGGTACACCCTGGGTGATGTGCAGCAGGGGGCTGGGAAACAAGCTGACTGGGCTCACTACTCTTTGTGAACCTGACTTGGCTCTTGGCAGGGGCTGGCCCTGGTCTCCTTGGCCTGGCAGAAGAGGCAGCAGGTGTCCAGCAGCCCTCTAGGGTGTTGTCTGTGTAGGGAGCCATCAGAGGCTTGTGGGGGAAGTGTCCTGTGCTCTGGGAAGGTTTCACAACTGACAAGAGTATCAGCCAGACCGAGGAGCTTGAGAAGAGGGCCTCCTGTCCCTGCCCCTCTCTCTCTGGTCCTGGAATGAGAGGCCACCGTCTTGGAAGGGGCTTTCTTCTCTGTCCTCACCCCTCCAGTGCAGTGGTCTACCTCGAGGGTAGACACCAGCGTGCCAAGGAGGGCATGCAGATGTTCCTTTTCCTTTGGTCAGGAGTGTCCCCCATTAGACACGAAAAACTGCAGCAGGTTGAGGGCTGTCACTGTCTGCAGGGTTCAGCGAGAGCTCGCCGTGCTCTGGCCTCCCCAGCTTGTTCACAGTCACACCATCCTACTGTGGCCAACAGGGGCCAGGCATGACAGCAGGACCCAGGGCCTGTCGGAGCGGTCCTCTGCTCTGGCCTTCATGTTCTGTCCTTTTGCCACTTGTAGTCTCTAAGGGACCGAGCTGTTTCAAAGGACAGCAGTATACTGTGGTGTCACTTAGTCCCTTATCCAGGGAGGTTGGGGTGGTCTTCTTGGCTTCACCTCCCTGTGGCCATTATCTGGCCAGTGTCCCGGCCCTGGTCCCTCACTGGCCTCTGCTGCTCCCTAGGCGGTGGCAGCACTGGAGAGGCAGCACAGTGTGGAGCTGGAGGGGCTCTGTTCCTCGCTGGAGGCCCAGCACCGGGAGGTGAGGCGGGGCTGAGGGCAGCGCCTGCGCACCCCAGGACCCCTGCATGCTGGTCCACAGAAGAGCTCCCATCCCTGGCCACAAGGGTATAAGCCTCCCTCTCCGTCCAGGCCCATAGGATTGGTGTGGGGGGTTCTGAGAGTGAGCCCCCACACAGAGGCTCTATATGTCCCTGAGCATCACACTGGCGCCTCCTCAGGTGGTCTCCGGCCTCCAGAAGAAGATAGAGGAAGCTCAGCAGAAAGAGGCAGCCGAGCTTCAGGAGAGCCTTGGGTGGGCAGAGCAGAGAGCTTACCAGAAGGCTCACCAGGTGACCGAGTATGCGCAGGAGGTGAGTGCTGGTCCCGCCCTGGCCTGAGTGCCCTATACGTAGCTCACATGGCTCAGCAGCAGTTGGCACTCGGTTCTATTTCTGCCCCTACTTCACCAAAGGACCAGGTTCTCCCATGCCCAGGACCAGGTGCTGCACCTGGGTGGGAAGGTGTGTGGTGTAGACAGGGATGTGGGGGTGCTCCTATCTGTCCTGCTGCTGCATCTCTGCCATGCGTCCTGCAGCTCAGCAGCCTCCTGCGAGAGAAGCGCCAGGAGGTGGAAAGGGAGCACGAGAGAAAGCTGGACAAGATGAAGGAGGAGCACTGGCAAGCTGTGGCCGAGGCCCGAGAGCGGTATGAAGCCGAGGTAATTCGACCACACCCCTCACCCTCCACCCTCTTCCCAGCCTGCTTGTTGTGGGGAAGCAGCCACCTATGGTCTGGGATCATGGGGGCTTTCTTCCCAGAATCCTCCATGGCAGGCTGCTGCCGTCAGGTGGGCTGCACTCTCTTCTAATGATAGAGTAGCTGACATACTGGGCTCACACCATGTACCAGGCACTGTGCTAAGTGCTTTGCTTATCTCAACCCTGTGAGTCCTTAAAACACCTTGGGAAGCGTGTGCTGTGATTATTTCAGTTGAAAGAAGAGGACACTCAGTCTTAGAGAGTTCAGGACATTTTCCCAAGATCACACCACTAATTAGTAAGGGAGAGAGGTTCCAGCACAGTTGTCCAACTCAAAAGCCCTCAGTTTTGGTCATTCCAACAGTAGCCCACCAGGGCTAATGGAGTTTCAGGACACCAAGAAATAGATTAGCAAAAACCAAACAATATTTAGCTATTATTGGTCCATCTTCAGCTTGGACTGAACGTTGAGTTACTTGAGTGAACACTAGCTGGCTTAGTTTGCTCGCATTGGGGCTGAATAGTGAGCAGTGCCTTAATCCACGGCTGGGCCCATGGGGACTTTAGGCTTTTGCTCCAGGAGCTGGAATCTGTACTCCAGATTGCAGCCTTCTGGGGTGGAGGTGATGGTCTCATGATGAAGTTTAGCCTTCCGCTTCCCAAGCCAATTGTGATCTTGCTGAGGAGCAGTGATAAGTAATGAATTCTCTTCCCTTAAAGGGAACAGTTGTATGCAGTGCTGGAAAGGACATTCCTTCATGGTGTCTGGCCAGCATCTGCTTCATTTGCTGGTGTTGGGGCAGGCAGGCTACAGAGGGGCTAGGACTGAGAACTGGCCTTGGGGTGCAGGTAATCACCCTAGCCTCACTGGCCTGGGGCTGAGTGGGTGGAGGAGACTGATACGTGAAGTAGCAGGAGCCCTGCAGGTTCCTATCACAGCACCTCACACTTGTATAGGAGAGGAAGCAGCGGGCCGATCTCCTGGGACACCTCACCGCGGAGCTGGAGCGGGTGCGGAGGGCACATGAGCGAGAACTGGAGATGGTGAGGCAGGAGCAGGAGCAGCAGCTTGAGGACCTGCGGCGCCGGCATCGGGAGCAGGTAGAGCTGGGTAGGGCCACTTCCACGTGGCTGTGCAGGGTGGGGAAGGGCTGGAGGCTGAAGGCTGGCTGCAGCAGGGTGATTCCTAGCAGCTCCAAGAGTGAGGGTCTTTCTCTGCTCATACTTTTTTATATGGCTGCTAGACAACTTTTTTATTACATTTATAGCTCATATTCTGTTTCTTTTTTGTTTTTTTGTCCTACTGAGGATTAAACTCAGGACCTTGCACTTGTGAGGCAGGTGTAGTGCCGCTGAGCTAAATCTTTGGCCATATTTTGTTTTTTGAGACAGGATCTTGTTGTATAGTTCAGACTGGCTTTGAACTCAGTGTGTAGCCCAGACTGGCCTTGAGTTTGCAACAATCTTCCTGCCTCGGCCTTCTAAGTGCTGGGATTATAGGTGTGCACCACCATACCTAGCTGTCTTTTTGTCCATATTGAAGCTTGGGGCCTCTTGTTTTCTGTGCCAAGGAAAATGTCCAGAATTAGGAGAGAAAGTTAGCCCCATTAGGCTTGGGTTTGACATGTCCGTCTTTGCTTCTCTCCAATGGGACTCAAGATATGGTCCATTCCTGGGAGGTGGCACAAGGACATGGGGAAGCCAGCCTGAGCCCAGCCCAGAGGCTGTAGTGTGGTATGGTGGGGTCAACTCCCCCCCCCAACTAGTGGTTTACACCCTTTCTACACTCACTTACATCCTCTCTCTGCTATACTCCTGCACAGGAAAGGAAACTCCAAGACTTAGAGGTGGAACTTGAAACCAGAACTAAAGGTGTCAAGGCCAGAATGGCTCAGCTCGATGCTCAGGTGGGGGCCTTGGGGAAGAGGATGGGTCTGCAGGGGCCCTGGAGGAGCCACAGGGTCCTCTTCTCCAGGGAGTAGCAGGCCCTACCCTTCCTGTGTGTGGTCTGTAGACAGTACAAGAACTCGTGTCAACCCCCACCCTACCAGGAGGAGACTGTGCGGAAGGAAAAGCAGCAGCTGCTGGACTTACAGAGGCAGGTTGCTCTGGAGAGTGAGGTTGGTGTTTCTCTGTTGTCCTCCATCCTTTGCTGTTCTTTTACCTTTCCAGGCCCCGTTTTGTTGGCCTGCTGTGTGCATGGTGGTGGGATCCAGCCTGTGTGGACGGTAGGGGGCTGGGAACATTCTGACCCCTGACTCAGAGACTTGAGAGGCTCCAGAGGCACTGAGTTCCCTGGTCACGTCTTTTCTGGCTCCTGCTCTCGAGGGCCACCTGCACCCTTTTTTCCCCTGCTGTGTCTCCAGGAAGCTACAGCCACCCATCAGCACCTGGAAGAAGCAAAGAAAGAGCACAGCCACATGGTGGAGTCCAAGTGGCAGCTCCGGAAGATTCTGGATGAGCTTCAGGCCCGCAAGCTGGAGCTGGAGTCTGAAGTGGACCTGCTGCAGGCGCAGAGTCAGCGGCTGCAGAGACGCATCAGGTGAGGAGGGCATCTGCACCTGGCCCCAGCCAGCTCCCTCCCCCAGCCAGCTCCCTCCTTGTCCTTGTCGCCGGCTGCTCTCGGGGCCCGTCTCAGCAGGGCTCAGGTAATAGGGAGAGGTGGAGGCCCAACTCAGAGGCCAGGCAGAAGGATAAGTGTCGGTTGCATTTTGTAGGCAGCAATATGTTGAGACTGTGAAGAGCAGGATCCTGGGTTCCACTGTTTATGTCTCCGTCCTGCCTGGGACTTTGATGGGAATAAGGGCATGGAAATGGTCTTGACAGTGGGCTGCCTGACAGTGGTGTGACCTTGTCTCACATCCCCACGTCTGTCTCCCTCCCTCACCACAGCAATCTAGAGGCCGAAGTTCAGAGGAAGCAGAGCATCTTGAAAGAGTTGGTGGTTGAGGAGAACGATTCTTCCACACATTCTGAGTCAGATCTCCACATTGAGGACCTGAAGAAGTCACTTGGGACAGTGAGCTGGGGCCTGGGCCGGGGAAGAGCAGCAGGAGAGCGGGCCATCAGGTGGGGGCTTGGCTCTGCTCTGTTTGTACCTGCCCTCCTTTTCTTGGTCCTGGCCTCTGGCCATCTCCATCAGTCAAATGGTACCTAGAGGTAAAGGGTGTTGGCAGCTGGCAGAACCATTTCCTTGCCCAGCCACTGGGAGGAGCTTTAGGATCTCCTAAGCCTGCAGGGTGTCAGCTTTTGCTGCACTCAGTGGGTCTTTTCTACCACGTGTTCCTTAGAACCAGACCCAAGAGGTACCCTGCCCTTGCTCCCAGAGCAAGGAAGAAAGCATCTTGTCCTCGGACGGGTGAGTGTCTACCTCTTGCTTTATTTCAGTCTGAGGGTACCACACAGGGCTGAGGGAGAGCTTGTGTCACACAGCTGAAGTGACAGTGACTACTGGTGGGGCATGGGTCAGGGGAGGCCCAGGGATGGAAGAATCTTCTCTGCCAAGTCAAGAAGCAGCCCACTGTGACCCTTGACATGGCGTGCTGGCATCTGCTGACCTCTGGTTAGGGTCAGACTGCTGGCAGTGTCTGGCCATCTGCTCGCAGGCTCCAGGCACATTCCTCTGAGAGTCAGAGCGGAGGGACTGTTGGTCCCACGTGCCATGCTCTAGGTATTTAACAGCGATTTCCCTGCACACTGCCTGACTGCCACTCAGCAGCTCCTGTGTGTGGCTTTGCTGAGAAAGTGGCCAGGAGTCCCAGAGCAGGGTCCTTAAAGTTTTGCTTGTCCACTTTCCTTCCCTGCCCGTGCTGCAGTGTCCGGCACTACCTCTCTGCTGAAGGGATGGCTGTGCGTAGTGCCAAGGAGTTCCTGGTACGGCAGACTCGCTCCATGAGGAGGCGACAGACAGCCCTGAAAGCTGCCCAGAAGCACTGGCGCCGTGAGCTGGCCAATGCCCAGGAGGAAGCTGATGATCCACTGGGCACCAAGACCCTAGAAGATGTGCGCAAGAACCTGGAAGAGGTCAGAGCCTGGAGCAAGGCTTCCGACCCTGTGTTGGGAGGCCTGTGGGTATCGGTGGAACCTTGGCCTTAGGCTCTCCCTAGCTGATCATCCTGGGGACTCCGGGAGAAAGGCCACCTTGGTCCTGGGGCCACTTACATTTACATGGCAGTGCAGCATGTGCAAAGGGATGCCTCCAATCTAAATCATGTGGACGTTACCCCAGCTGTATATATAATGTGCAAGGTAGTACAGATTGAAAATCCTTTCAACTAGTAAAGACTATGTGAGTATTCTAGAATCTGAAAAACTCCAAAATTGGAAGCACTTCTGTTTGCAAGTAGTTCATATAAAAGATACTTTGTATTATTACTCTCTTTTTCTAGGTGAAGAATAGGACTAAAATTTAAAATTTTTGAAGTCCTGGGACAGGGATTTAGTTCAGTGGTTCTGGTGTCTGCCTTGCAAGCACAAGGTCCCTAGTTTGATCACTGGAAACCACATACAACAATGCTGGACGTGGTGACTCACACCCACCAATAATCAGTACCACACACTATAACGCCGGGCATGGTGGCTCACGCCTGTCATTCCAGCACTAAGGAGGCAGAGGCAGGAGGTTGCTGAGTCTGAGGCTCTCCTGGACTACCTAGTGAGCTCAGGGCCATCCTGAACTACAAAGCGAGATCCTGTCTCAAAAAAAGTTTTTTTTCAAGTCCCATGCTCTGTTTTTCCATTCTGTAATGCTCAACACTGAATCATAAATGGAAACCTTTCAGACACACTCAGTTTAAAGATGGAGTTACTTCTCTGGTTGGCCTCTCTGAGAGATTAATTTGTAGTAATAAGGACTGTTAGCTGGTATTTCAATTCTTTGCACCTCCTGGGGTCCTGACAGGGTGGGCTGTCTTGGATCATACCTGGGCTTTGGAATTCTGATGGTGCAGGAGCAGTCAAGGGTGCCGAGCCTTGTGGTCTCTACTCGTAGCTCCCCGGGGCTGGTCACATTCTTCCCCCAGGTACTCCGTACGCCTTCAAAGGAGGGTGGTGGTGATGATGGTGATAAATACTTGGAGCAGTGATGACAGCACTAACCATTTGGGAATTTACTAGATGTGGGCATGGACTTCAGTATATCCCACACTCTGTCTCCCTTAATTCTTTCAGTCTAATGAGGGTAGTAGTATTTTCTTCTCAGATGAGTAGCCAGACAGAAGTAATTTATTCACGATCACTTAGCCAGCGAACCACAGAGCCAGAGCTCCGGCATCTGTGTGGTTGGTCATTTTCGCTCCACTTGCTTCCTGGCTGTAGGAAACCAGGCATTTGGATGAGATGAGGTCAGCCATGCAGAAAGGCCACGACCTGCTGAAGAAGAAAGAGGAGAGGCTGAACCAGTTGGAGTCCTCTCTTCAGGAAGAGGTGTCTTCTGGGGCCCATAGTCCAGTGTGGAGAGCCCTCCTGCCCCTGTCCCGGGATTGGTTGGGTTCCTTGCTCCTGGTTTGGTGTTGGCTCTGGGCCTCTGGCTGATGAAAATGGCTGTGTCACTTGCTGTTTGCCAAACACATCTGTGAGCTTAGATGGTTCCAAGCAGCCCTAGAGTCTCTTGTGAAGGGTCAGAGGAGGGGAATTGTCTTTGCCTTTCTCTACCCCGATTCCTGAAGAGAGGTGTGACCAGCATGTCAGTGCAGACATAGGTCACAGGTGTCCTTCCTTCCCCTGGGGCCATATACACTTTGCCCTACATTTTAGGGGCTTGGATGTGGCCTCAGCAAAGCCCAGGAAGAGAAACACTGCAAAGACAAGGTGTGGGAGAGAGCAGGAGGGTTCGTCTAGTCCAGGCACCCTGTCGCCTGCTCTCAACTTCACCTTCCCCTGAGGCAGCCTGGATGGTTCACCTCTTCTAGGTGCCTGGGGGATCTCTGGGTCCCAGAGAGGCCAGTCACCAAGGCCTCAGTCCCACTTACCACAGTAGCACACAGGAAGGGACAGTACTAATGGCTGCTTCTACCTGTCAGGCCTCAGATGAGGACATTGCGAAAGGAGGCCCTACCAAGAAGGTGGTGACCTTCAACCTCAGTGACACAGAAGACCTGAGCAGTGAAAGTTCCATGTCCTACCCCCTGCCTTATGGTGAGCAGCAGCAGGGAAGGGAGGGAGGGAACAGTGAGGTGAAGCTCACAGTGTCTGTGAAGAGGCCTGAAAGTCGAGGGGTGGTTGGACGAGGTTCTTTGTAAATGGTGGAGAATAGTGAAGCCCGTCTGTTCTGCGGTGCTGACTGTCAAAGGGTCACAGATGCCTTCTAAATGCTGCCGAGTGAGTGTCTCGGTAGCCTTTTCTCTCCCGTGCCTCTGGGGAGGCCATCTGTACTCTGGTACTCTGACCTGTAGATGAGTGGAAGGCTCTCCCTTTCTTCTCTCCAGGTCCTGGGCCTCTGTCCCTGTCATGAGGCTGAGGGACAGCTGGTGGGGAGCTTAGTGCCAGCTGGGTCTGGAATGTTCCACAGCTTTGAAGTTGAGTGCTTCTCCACCAGCTTCCCCAGCCCTTGAAGCTGAGTCTTGCCTTTCTCCTTTCAGTCACCTCGACCCCAAGTCCCACCTTCCCCAATAAGATCCATTACCTGAGCAGCTCCCTGCAGCGGATCAGCAGCGAGCTGAATGGCGTCCTCAGTGTGCTGGGCAGCCTCAGCACTCAGCCCCCGCCGCCGCTCTTCACCTCCTCGTCGCTCTCCAAGAGCACTTCTGTTCCTGCCTACTCCTCCCTGAACAAGGGCTCAGGCTCCCCCCCTGCCACGTCCACGTCCACTCAGTGGGCCTGGGACCCGGGGCTGGGCCTCAGGCTCTCCTCCTCCGTGGCTCAAACAGTGGACGACTTCCTGCTGGAGAAGTGGCGCAAGTATTTTCCCTGTAAGCCTCCTCCTGGCTCTGGGCTGAGCTGTCCTTCTTCCTCTTCCTTCATTCTCTTCCACCTTCTTCTTTTTTGTCTTTTCATCTTGCCTTGCTCTTTCCCCTGCCCCCAACTTTGGTCCTTTGCTCTTGGTGGTGATCCTACAGCTGGAGGCTGTAGAATGGCTTCCACAGAGCCCGGCCCGCCTGGGGGCTGGATTCTAGAGTTAAGCAGAAACTCAAAGGTTATCTTCATTGTCATAATGACTACCATCTTTTTTTTTGGTGTTAAATAAATTTTATTTTATTTTATCCCATTCCCTCCTCAACCCCCTTTTTCTTTCTGTGTTCACAAGCTTTGTTTCCTTTATAATGACTACCAATCATTATGGGCTATCATTATGGGCCAGGAATTTTATATATGTAAGTATTTTTTCATTTGGTCTATAAAATAATTTTCTTTGGTAGTATTATTTATCTCCATTCTATAAGTGAGAGAGCTGAGACTCAGTGAAGTTAAATAATATGCTTCGGGGTATCTATTGAGTGAGTTTGGACCCCAGGTTTGACACTGGGTTTTGACTCCATGTCTGAGATTTACAATTCATTCTGCTCATGGCTCCTTGACTGTGTGGCTTCCCCTTGCTCTGGCCCTGTGTCAGAGCCACACTGAGCAATGTGAGAAGCCATAAAGCCATAGTCATTGGTGTAAAAACATATAAAAAACAAGATAAAAAAAACCCCTCTTTTTTCTGTCCCAGATCCCAATTTTTTTCTCAACTCAAATTGAAAAATAAGTAAAGTTTTAGGGATAAAATAAAATAGGTTGCTTCCTGTCTCGCGCCTGTCTCTCACCTCCAGCCACTGAGATTTTCCCTGCTTTTGTGTTCATCCCGAGCCTGCTGCCTTTCGTCTATTTCTGGGGAGGCAGGAGGTGGTGGTGAGCAGGGAGAGGCTGCTGGGGCCTGCTCTGGCTCAGCCGACTCACTGTCTCTGAACTCTCGCCCCCACTTTTCAGCTGGTATCCCCTTGCTCAGCAGCTTCCCTGCCCCACTGGAGAACAGGCTGGGCTATATGTCTGCCAGGTAAGTCTGCTTGTGTTTGGTGGGACAGTCAAGCTGCTTGTTGTGGGCCCTGGGTAGGTGGCACCTCGGAGAGGAACAGACCTTATGGTCCCGCTGCCCCCTGCGGTTAGGCAGGTCCCGGTCCGCAGAGCTGCCCTTACTGCTGAGGTTGGGGCCAAGTGGTTGGGCTGGACTTACCAGACAGCTCCATGAGGAAGCTTCCCTTGGCACCTGTAGGTGGAACTCAGCCTGTGGAGGGGCCATGCGTCCTGCCCATCCTGTGGCCTTGCACCCTGGATTTGGAGTTTTCCTTTGCCCTTGCTCCTGAGCTCTTTCTTTGTCTGCTTCCTACATCTCTCTTTTTCTGAGTCTTGCTGAGCAACATCTGGTGTGAGAGGGACACCCCATGGGGGTGACAGACAGGCAATTATTTAAACCTGTTGTTAATTTCCCATTCATCTTATTCCTTGCCAAATACCACCCCCCACCAAAGCCTCAACCATCCCTCTAGGCCAACTTGGGAGCCGAGGCCCGAAAGTGTTGGGTTGACAGAGGGGAGCTTTTTGCCACTGAGATTGGCTGGAATAGGCAGATGTGGCAGCTTGGGGTGGATGTCAGAGCAAACACCAGGAGCAGGTGGGGCAGCTCTCAGCTTCCCCTCTGGAAACTGGTGCTTCCTTTCTGGAGGGCAGTGTCGCATTGTGGAGAGATACTGAACACACTGCAGCTGGTGTGGGGATGGTGGGAGGAGGCGGCAGGATGGCCTCCAGTTGGCTCTGCCACACATCCTCTTCTGAGCACCCTGCCTGCTAATGTCCTCTCCACACGCTCTCTCCTTTCCCTTTCCCAGTGAGCAGCTCCGCCTCCTGCACCGGCCCCATTCCCGCGTCCCTGAGGTGGGCAGCACCAGCATCCAGGGCATGATTGAGGCCAACCGCAAGTGGCTAGACCGTTTCAAGAATGACCCTAAAGTGTATCCTTTTAGCTGGTCCCCAAGCCTGTCCCCGTTGTAGCAGCTGTCTGGTGGGCTGAGCTCATCTGCAGGGTCTGGCTGGGCCTCTGACCCCTTTTTGGCTTCCACCTGGATAAGCTTGGCCATCCAGAGTTTCCTTCACCTTGAGACCAGACATCTCTTCTCCTCGGTGCCCAGGCCAGCAACCGCTTCAGACCTGATGCACCTGGGCCTGGATGAGAACAACAGACTGAAGGTGTATCGCTATTGAGCCCTGAGCGGCTTGGCAGCTGGCTCCTCCCAGACAAGTGCCTGAGCAGCTGCCTGTGCTTTATCCTGACAGAGCTTGCTCCTGTCCTCTGCTGTGCCCCACGCAGGACCTGGAGGAACTGTGAGGGTCTGGACTTGGGTGGAGAGGCTGGAATGATGTGAAGAGTCAGCCACGCTCTCTGTGACCAAGAACCTGATCTCGGGCTAAATGTGTGGATGTGGTAGCACTGAGGAGGCGTGGTCACTGAGGAGCCTCAGGGACTTGGAGACCTTTGGGAGGAAGGGTGGCATTCTTAGAGCTGCCGTGGAGGCCAGAGGAATCCCTCTGGAGTGGAACTGGTCCTGGGGACCGTGAGGGACCTGCTGGGCTTCATTCTCCGGGACGAAGCCTCCCAGTATGATTGTGCCCTGGGCCTGACCTAGCTGTAGTGGGCTGGCCTCTGTCTCTAATACCTCAGACTTGTTGAGATCATATCCTTTCTTTTTCCTTTCTTGAATGTCTCCTTTCAGAGGCATTCCGTCTTTCCCTTTGCCTCTCTCAGGACTGGGCTCAGCTGTGCAGAGCCCTGCTGGAAGTTGGAGTCTGGCCCCACAACGTTTGGCCTCTTCCGCTCTGCCAGCACTATGCTTTCCTCAGGGCTGTCAGGAGCACCCTCTTCTCCCTCCCTCCCTTGGGGCTCCTCTCAGTTAGTATCTCAGGTCTCATGCCCACTTCTCCGGGAGCCAGAAGCCACAAGAGAGGATGGATGGCTTCTGCTCACATTGCAGTTTTTCTCTTCCCAGAGCACTTGGGTGCAATCATGGCCTTATGTCCATCTATTTTTTCCCACCTCTGCTACCCCTGTCCAATCCCAGAGCTTGGCATGAAGGCTAGGCTAGTGCCTGGCATTGCAGGGAGGGGTCTTATACCAAGTGAAGCTGCCACTCGGCTGGTACAACTTCCTAAAGACCCACTGCCCCAGCCCATTCTTGAAATCCTTGCAGGGCTGCAGGGAATGCTTTCTGACATCTGTTCTTGTTTAAACAGAGAGCCCTATTTTTTAATCTTGAATGCTATGGAGTTGCCCTTGCTTCCCCAGCCTGTAGGAACCAGCTCTCGGTGTCCCCTCACTCATCTGTTTGCCATGGAAAAAGACTTGAAGATCCAGTGGCTTTTCTGATCCCTCTGATATTTTCTAGGCAGCACGCAGAAAAGTCTTTTGTCATTTGACTCTGTCTGTATGCTTTGGGAATAGCTCATGTGAAACGACCACCTCTGGTGACAATCCTGTTTTCTGCATCAATTAAATCTTTACAGGTCCATTTTCTACAAGGCAGTCGTGTGTTTCCTCTTTGGGGGCTCTCGCCTCCTTCCTCCAGAGAAGGGAGGAAGGGAAAATTAGTATTCACAGAACACCTTCCTAAGTATCTGATTTAATCATCACAACGATATAGATGCTGATTTAGATATTTTCTGCTTCACTCTTATGAGTGAGGGGAAATCAAAGGTCAGAGACTGTTAAGTGATTGGGATAAGCTCTGCCAAGTAAAGTATAGAGCCCCACACTTTGGCCCTGCTACCTCAGAGCAACCTCACCCACTTTGGGACACTCTTTGTCTCTCCCTGTGCCCCTGCTTGCTCCCCTACCTACCGACTGGAGACCCATAATGCCATTTCCCAAAGGTCAGTAGGGCTTCCCCTTCATGTAGACAAATGAGTGATAAGCCTCCCTGCACCAAATCTTAAGCTGGCTGTTAGGACCCCCACCCCAAGTCTGAGCAGCTTATATAAATTTGTAGTGTTTGATTTGTAGCAATAAATTTGCTAGGATAACCAACTGAGGTGGCCACATTTTGTGGATTTGCATATAAAACCAACACAAAGACAAAAACCTACAGAAGCACTCAACCCAGTGTCCATGCCACTGTCCAAGAAGGAAGGAAGCTAACATTTGTTGAAGGCCTTCCATGGGCTAGGTGCTTTCCACATGTTTGAATGTGTTTTTATTTATTTATTTTTTTTTTTTGAGACAACGTCTCCCTATCCAGGCCAGGCTGGCCTTGAACTCACAGCAATACTCAGCTTCCCAAGTGCTGGGATTATGGACTACACCACAATACCCAGCTTTTCCACATGTTCTTGCTTGTACTCTTAGGGAAGTTGGCATTCTGATTTTATAAATGAGGAAGTTTAATCTCAGAGAAGTTAAATCACAATAGCTAAAGTTATACAGCTAAGAGCCCAGGATTTGACTCCGGACTGTGTCTCTGAAAGTTGAATTCTGTTGTTCCTGGTGCCCAAGTGGCTGTCTTCCATCTTCTTCCTGCCTTGGAGCTCAGTCTTGGGCAGTTTAGTCTTCAGAGCTCGGTTCAGGGAACGGCTTCTAGCTGGGGGAACAAAGTCTTCCTGAGCTGAGATTTACAAAGGGAGTTTTTCAGAGGACTCCAACAATGTCCCATCGTGCCTCATGGACAACTAAAAAGGGTTGACTTAGGCGCTTCGGGCTGCTATTAAAAACACTGTGGGGTACCAGGGATTTAGTTCAGTGATTCTGGTGCCTGCCTTGCAAGCACAAGGTCCCAAGTTCAATCCCCAGTAATATACCACAGTGCCTGTAATTCCCAGCACTTGGGAAGCAGAGGCAGGAGGATTGTTGTGAGTTTGAGGCCAGTCTGGGCTCCATAGTGAGTTCAGGACCATCCTGAACTACAAAGCAAGACCCTGTCTCAAAAAAACCAAAAAGAAAAAAAAAACCCAAAAATACACCACACACAGACACACACACACCCCCACGGGGCAGGGGAAGTGACTCAGTGGTACAGCATGTGCTCAGTATGTGTGAGTACCTGGGTTTCATCCCCAGATTACATAAACTGGGTGGGTAGCTTTTAAATAGCAGAAATTTACTTCTCATGTCTGGAAGCTGGAAGTCTAAGAACAAGGTGCAGAAAATTTGGTATCTAATGAGGATCCGCTTTCAAGTTCAGAGACAGTGCCTTCTAGCTATGCCCTTGCTTGGTGGAAGGGTGCAACTGTGATCTCTTTGGTCCATTATTATTATTAATTTAGCTTTTGGGTTATGTGTGTATGTCATGCTGGTGCTTGAACCCAGGGCATCAGGCATGCTGAGCAAATCCTTGACAATTGGGCCAGCCCCCAGCCTCTGTTAGCCCCTTATATGTGCACTGTTCCCATCTGTGAGGGTCATCTACATGACCTAATGATACTGTCATGTGGGAAGCTGGTCTTCAGTGTATGAACTGGACAGAGGCACAAACATTCAGTTCACAGCTGCAGCCATACAGATCACTTATTCAGTCCATTTGTGTTAACAGTAGAGGCAGCGGACTAATAAGACTCTAGGAGTGGCCCCAAGTACATAGTGTGTGGCAGAGGTGGATCTGGAACCCAAAAGACCTGACTGCACAGCTTGAGGAAAAGTTTTCTTTTTAAAGGATATTTACTTTGAAAAGGCCATATGTTCACATATTCAAATGGTATAAAAGTCACTCTGTCCGTCAGCCATCTGGTGCTTCTCCTTGAAGGTAACAAATATCACCAGTAACTTCTGGAGATTTAATGCAAATAGGAGAAAAGAACCCCTTTGTCCCTCTTTCCTTTTACTGTTAGAATGTGGATCATTCCTGACACACCATCAGATGATTTCCCAAAGTGCTTTATTTCTGTTGTGAGATGTTCCCTGCCTGTTTTTGCAGTGTCTGTGTGTCTGTGTGTGGCAGTGGTGCTGGTGTGAGAGCCTCACAGGTGCTAGAGGAGTGATCTGCCACAGAGCTGCAGCCCTACCCTGCGAAGGGCCTAACACTGGCAATGATGATGACTCCCACTATCCCCTCACAAACACGTCCACTCAACATTGCTGTGTAGGGTGTCTTGGCCACTTTTGTTGTTGCTGAGATGAAATACCCAACACTCACAAGTTAAAGAAGTAAGGGGTTAATTTTGAGTCAGTTTGTAGAGATTTCAGTCCATAGTTGGCTGGCCTGAAGGCAGGGTACCATGGCAGAGGAGAAACAGTTCATGGTACAGCAGGCAGAAGGCAGCAAGCAGCAAGCAAGAGGCCCGCCTTTAACACATCTTAATCCACATTCACACACCCTAATTCAACTACCTTCAAAACTCCCCACTTATAAATACATGGGACTTAGGGGGGACATCTAGATACGAGCTGTGACATAGTGTGTTGGGAAATAACACTGGCCTTAAGATCCTTCGGTTTGCTTTCGGTTCTACCACCTGCACATTCTGTCACTTTTCTAGTCTCAGACCTTCAACAATCAAACCCTGAATCCACAGTCCAGGGATGAAGAGCTGGTTGCCGAGATTTGCACCTTGGAAGAGCTGACCTAGAGTGTGGAATTGGCCTTATGGAGAGGAATGCTGGAGAACCACAGTGGGCACTGATGGGCAGGGAGAAGGCACTGGTCTCACAAACTTTTTTTGGGTGGGAATGATGGTTGAAAAATAGAAGGCTATTGTGTTTTGCTGAGTTGGAAAGTTCCATTTCTGCTCTTCTCTTGAGTCATCCATGGCCCCTGCCTACCTCCCCCAAGGAATTCTTCCTGACCAGCAGGTGTATCACACAGAATGCCAAGTGAGGGGTGATGTAACAGTGTATCATGACAAGCAACAGAAACAAGACATTCATCTTAGTTTGAAAACATAAGGATGCGCTCTTGGTTTTTCATTCCTAGAAGGTGGTGGCTCACAAGGGTCCCCACACACAATGGCAGTGACCTTGCCTGTATCCAGTAAATACATTGAAAGGAAGTCTTCCTATGTGAGGCATGTTGCTGCCATTCTGAAAGGAAGGTGCTGGTACCCTGCTGTCCTAAATTGCCCCATGTCAGAGTGGAGCTGAGGAGGTGGCAGACATTCCTAAGTGTATCACTTAGAATCTGCTAACGTTTATCAGGTGGGAGGAGAAGAAATGGCTATATTCTACAAAGAAACATAGTGTAGCACTTAGCTCCTTTGCGGGCTAGGAAATGTGTCTGATGCTGGGTGGAAACGCAGATCTTGTCTTCGATCTCACTTTACACTGTCTCCATCAAGCTCATCACCCTGCTGTCAGTGCTTTACAAGGCCAAATGGTATCTCTCCCAGGAGAGTAGAGGAGGCAGGCAAACCTTGGGTCTTCCTCCCCCTTTTGGAGACAAAAATGGTAAAACCTGCTTGGAATGAATGCCTAGTAGCTCCTCTTCCTGCCCAGGGCCCTCAAGGCTAGGGGGATGTTGGGAGGACCTGGCAGTTCTCTCTCTCAAGACAGGGTCTTGCTATGTAGTTCAGGCTGGCCTTGAACTCATCATGCAGCCCAAGCTTGAAGTTTGCCTCAGCCTCCTAAGAGCTGGGATTACAGGGCTGGTGACCCAGGGCTTCTTGAGATGGAATCCAGGGTGATAGGTTGCAGGGCTGCTGTGGAGATGTCTGCGCCTCAGCTGGTGAGAAATAGAACAGGCCCTTACACATAACTCTAGGGTGGACCACTGGCTACAGATCGACTGGAGGCAAGGCTGAGTACAAGATGATGTTGGAGGAGGGATCGCTCCTTTCTCTGTTAGTGGGGCCGGATCAACTGGTTAGTTTCCTCACTCCTTTGTTTTGTTCTTGAAGGAGCTGCATCACTCATTCATACCATGTGTCAGTTGTTGCCCTCTAACTAGATAGGAGGACTAGATCTGGATCACTGGGGTGATTGGTCCGGGGTGGGAAAGTGCTACTGGGTTCATGAGGTCAGCCCAGCATTAGCCCTCCCTGCAGCACCCTTCCCTATGGGCAAGTCTTCTGCCTGGGTGTGCAGCATGGTGGGCAGGGCTGTCTCAGCTCCAGAAAGCACAGCTCTGGCTCAGCTCTGGGAGGAAGTCTGCCAGGGACCATGTTGCCTTCCATGCCCAGGTTGTATGAGGATATAGACTCAGCCACTCTGTAGTGACCAGTCTCCCCTGCTGGGGCCTGGGGTTGGGAGGGACAAAGGTAGGAAATGGGATAATCTTTCTTCTTTATTACATGATCCAGGGATGGATGTCTGGCTCTGAGTGTCTAAAGCCTTTAAAAGACTTGGGCTCAGTTCCTGGCTACTACTTGCCAGCAGGGCATCTTTGGGATTCTTCTCTCTAGGCTTCTTCTCTCCTTGCTTCTTATTTCCTCATTTGTACAGTGATATTGAGAGGATTTTTGAAATGACCTGTCAGGTACCCTGGAAGAAGTGCTTGATAAACTAGGTGCAAGTTGTTATCCACCTTGCCCTTGAATGCTTCAAGGGCAGGGTGTTCACCACCACCTAGCGTAGCTGCTCATTCTGCTCTGAGCTACTTCAGAGGGAGTCTTCTTACTACCCTAACTCATACAGAAGACAGAAACAGTTCCTGTCTGTTGAGCCCCATTTCCTAGTGGGGAAAGCAAGCCCTGAGCCCACAGCAGCATCCTCTGAACTGTAGTCAGGAGGGTGGGAGGGAACAGTGCCTGGGCCTCGTCTCTCTCAGGAGCCTCCTTGGGTGGGGGAGAAAGGAGGCTGCTGCACTGTGAGGGCTGGGTCAGCTACTTACCACTCTGACCTTCTGTGCTTTAGGCAAGTGGCTGTGCAGGGTGAGCCTGGGGTCTTCACTTGAGGGTGGACTGTGCCGGTTCCCCTTGCCTCAACCCCTGGTGCCTGGCAAGCTGGGAAGTGCACAGGAGGCCTCAATGAGCAGTAGGCATTCCTCCACTGTGGGGCTATGTGCAATTCCTCGCCTGCTGCCCTGGGCCCTTTCCCTTAGGCTCTTACCACCTGCAGTGTCCGTCTCCCACGCCCAAGCTTGGCCAGGCTCCACTGTGACCAGACTCCAGGCCCCATAGTCAGGCTAGGAAGTGGCAATCCCCTTGCTGTCCCCACTCTCCCCAATCACTCAGGGACCATGTTCTCCTCTACTCCCTGTCTCCTTGGGGGTTCCAAGGCCTGAGGCATGGGGAAGAAGGTGGGTAGGAGTTGGGATGGGCCAGGGTCACACACAGTTTGGACACCTTGGGGAGGGAGCTGGGGAGGGACTGTGGGCCCACAGGTCTGCAGCTTGCGGGTTCTGCGGTGTTGTGCCCTCGGCCTGCCCCCAGGCTCTTCAGTGTGTGCCTGGTGGTGGCTCAGGCCTGGCTTTTGCCCCACTTGGTGGCAAGGCAGTTGCAGTGCTGCCTGGTGGCAGCTGCTCAGGGTCCTCACAGTCACTCACAGGCTGTGTGGCGTATCTCCATGACACCCAGGTGCTGGTGGGGCCACTGAATAGCATGGAATAGGTGCTGTCTGATTTTTCTCTCTCTCCTCTTTCCTACCCATATTTCTCACTGCTCACCCAGATCCACCATATCTAACATGTTTGCTTCTAATACATCAGGTACTGTCATGGGTGTAGGGAAAGAATGTAAGTGTTCTCTGTGCTCAGAGACTACATGTGCTCTGTTGGGGGAGGAATGAGGCTTGTTTTGTGGGCTCTGGAGGAGGGTAGTACCCTACATCTCAGGTGGGGAACAGAAGCCAGGGGTCTCACAATATGGTGCCAGTACTTGCCCATGACCTGGGGAAGGCCTTGTTCCTTCATAACATGGCAAGACAGGACAGATGTGCTAGCCCGGATGTGCTCTTTATGAAGCTGCCAGTGCCATCCTGCCCCACCCACCTATCTCATCTAACCCTAATTTCCAAAGGCCACATCTTCAGATACCTTTAATATATGACCTCAGGACTTATGTCACCAACACACAACTCTCCGGGGGACTCATTTGAACCATAGTAGGAGGTATGTGCTTGAGGACTAGACAGTCCTTGCTGATTGTAGAAGACTCTAGAAGTGGATGGTAACCTGGATGAGATGACTCAAAGGTCTCTGATCCCTGAGATTAGTGTGTGAGTCTGAGAGTCCAAACCCAGCACGGCTTAGGTAACACGCAGGTCCTGCTGTTCCCTCTTGTGCTGCCCCTGTCTGGGAGGTGTGGATTCGGAGACGATAGATAGAACCTGGCCCAGGCCCGGCCCTGCCGGCCCTCTCACCTTCTCTCCTACAGACTGTAGACACCTGCCTGTCCTAGTCCCCAGTGGCTGTTCCCCAGCCTTTTCTTTCAGTGGAATCTAATTCATAGGGGAAGAGGAGGTTACATGGGGAAGATGCTTGAACATGGACTATCAAAGGAGGATTTCCACAGATAGCAAAGTTCCTCTCGAATAAAGTGATGACAACTCCCAAATATCAGTGACTAAACATGTTAATGTTTATTTCTTGCATACATGAAGCCCACTTGGCATTGGTGTTCTGAACAGCTCTACAGGAATCCTGTTGACAGAAGCTCTGTCATCTCCCACCAGTGGCTTCCTAACTCACCTTGGGCACAGACATCCATCTAGGGGGCAAGAGCAGAGAATGCCTGGGTACATGTTTATGAGGCAGGCTTGAAAGCAGCATGCACTACTTCTGGCACATATCACTGGCCCATGCTCCATCTCATGACCTTGTCCAGAAGTCATGACAAGGCAGCCAATCTCCAGCAATTGTGTACCTCAGAGGGTAAGCACGAGGTGATGTCCAACAGCTACTTACCCTTGATGTCCTCCTTAGCCCCAGGCTTCCCTCCTTAGGCCTCGGCTAATTGTACTCACACCACTGAGCCAAAGGGACTTTACATCTCTGGTGTCTAGCTCAGGGCCACACCATCGGGAGTGCTCTGGTATATTTAGTCAAGGAACAAATACTTGGTATCATCTTGCTATTAGAAATACAGATCTCGGGCCAGGGATTTAACTCAGTGGTTCCGGCGCCTGTATTGCAAGTGAAAGGGCCCAGGTTCGATCACAGTAACCACATACAACAGTTCTGGGCATGGAGACTCACACCCACCAGCAATCAGTACCACATACCACAGTGCCAGCGTGGTGGCTCACGCCTGTAATCCCAGCACTCAGGAGACAGAGGCAGGAGGATTGCTGAGATATGAGTTTGAGGCTGAGCTTGGGGCTAGGCTGAACTATAAAGCAAGACCCTGTCTCAAAAAAGAAAGAAAGAAAGAAAAAAAGAAATACAGATCTGTAGTGGAAAGTAGTTTAGCAGTACCTCAAAAAAATTAAAGTTGTCATGCAATACAGCAACTGTACATCAGGGTATAAACCACAAAGAATTGAAAATAGGGACTCAAAAAGATACTTGTATATTCACTATGGCATGTGGTACTGATTGCTGCTGGGCGTTGAGTCTCCATGCCCAGTATTGTTATGTGGTTACCGGGGAATCGAACCCAGGCCCTTGCACTTGCAAGACAGGTGCCGGAACCACTGAGCTAACTTCCTGGCCCTGTACGTATTTCTTTTTAGTTTTTTTTTTTTTAAGATAGTGTCTTGCTTTTGTAGTTCAGCCTTCCCTTGAGCTCAGCCTTGAACTCACAGCAGTCCTCCTGCCTCTGCCTCTGGAGTGTTGGGATTACAGGTGTGAGTCACCACACCCGGCACTGTGGTATGTGGTACTGATTGCTGGTAGGCGTGAGTCTCCATACCCAGCATTGTTGTGTGTGATTACTGAGAAATGAACTTGGGACCTTGCACTTGCAGGGCAGGCACCGGAACCACTGAGCTAAATCCCCGACCCCTCTTGGTATGTATTTTTATGCCACTACTATGCAGTTGTTGTTACAACAGTTCTATAGTATATCTTGAAATCAGTATTGTGATGCCTCCAACATTGTTCCTTTTGCTTAGAATTTCTGTGGCTATTTGGGATCTTTTGTGCTTCCATATGATTTTTAGTACTGTGTTTTTCTACTTCTGCAAAGAATGTCACTAGTATTTTGATAGAAGTTGCATTGAATCTGTAGATCACTTTTAGTAGTATGGCATTTAAAAGGTATTAATTCTCCCAATCCATGAACATGGGTTGTCTTTCTACCTTCTAGGATCTTCTCCAATATTTTTTCAGTGTCTCATAATTTTAATTATAGAGGTATTTTACTTTCTTGGTTAGATTTATTTATAGGTATTTTACTTTCTGAGGCAGTTGTAGATGGGATTGTTTCATTGATTTTTTTCTGAGAAGTTTACTGCTAAGATATAGAAAAGCTACTGATTTTTGCATCTTTTTTTAAATCTTGATATTTTGCTGAATTAGTTTGTCAGTTCTGAGAGAATTTTGGTGAACTCATTTTCTAGGTATCAATCAAATATTGTATGCAGATGGAGAGAACTTGACTTCCTCTTCTTCTATGTGTATCCCTTTTGTTTCTTACCTGGAAAGCCCGGGGAATATGGCAATGAAGGAATGAGTCATGCTTGAGTTTAGATCTTACCTTTTTTGTCCTTGCTCCTCTAACTTCAGATAAGTTAATAACTGCTGAAAGTCCCAGGAAATAAGGAAATCATGATACACTTCTCCCAAATTTACAATGGAGTTAGAAAAACGCGGCGCAAGCAGTGGTCTCTGCTCAGCTCCTGACACGGGGAATAGGTCTCCATAATGTATTCTCACGGTGATGTCTTCTTTGCAACATTTAGGCGAGTGGCTCCGTCATTCTTTGTCTGGCTTCCAAGGAGTTGTTCCTTTCCTTGTGCTGACTGCAGTTGGATCTGGCTCTTCCTTGTTTCCCCAGTGTTCACTGTGCAGGACCGTGGCGGAGGGGATCCCTCAAATTGGAGGCAGAGCTCCCGTTTGATCCCCGTGCTTGCAGTTCTAGAGATAACCTACAGATGGCGCTTGCTTGCAGTACTGGGAGCCGCCGCTGTCCTCTGAGATGGGGCAGAGAAGTAGGGCTGGCACCTGGAACACAGGGCCTTGGTTCTCAGAATGTGGTTAGCTGCTTCTCTGGGTAGGTCCTGGGAGTGGAAGCGGAGGTGAGCATTTTCTGATAAACCTAGGAGTAGCATGGAATTCAAGATCTCTGCCCCTTACCTGGTGATACAGTTATTCCTCCCTCCTGCTCCTGTCTGCTGTCTCTCCTCCGGGTACTTCGGTGACCCTGCGGGGAGAATAGGTCCTACACTCACCTTCCTTCCATATTCTCTATCCACAGCTCAGGCTCAACTTGGAGGTGAGGATCTCTCTTTGTACCCAAGGCCTAGCGTGGTAGAGGGAGGGACCCCTGAACCACAGACTTCATACATGTGGGCTTTGCTAGTCTCCTGTCCGAGGTTGTTCCCCTCCTCTGTCTTTCCAAACTTTTGCATCCATGGAGGCCCAAGTCCCAGGCTGACCCCTGTGATGTCCTCTGCTCTGTCACAGAATCAGTGCTGCTGCACACCCCCTGCCTGGCTGCTCCTTCTTATGGACGCCTTTCCTCCCTCCTGGAACTCCAGTTGCTGACTCCTCCATACTGGTGACATAGCTGGTCCACATTCTGGCTGGGTTCTTTTGGCTGAGACCTTTCCAAGGCCTCTGACTTCCAGCAACCTTTTTCCTTCTCCATCTGCCCTTGCCTTATCCTAATAGCCCAGAGCCTTGGTCCTGGCCTGACCCCAAGGGACATAAAATCTCTTCCTCCCACCTCTAATTTGTAGGCACAGAATGGATCTCTAGTAGGATAACATAGCGGTGTCCCTGGACTGTTCCCTGCTGTCCTGGGCGAGAGAAACTAGGAGGCTCGCCCTCCGCACCCTGGGTCCTCAGGGCTCTCACTGAGGTGGCCTCATTTTATGGGCTACCAGCTTATTTCAGTTTACAGACAAGGAGATCGTGGCGCAGAGGGGTTTTGCTGACTGAGTGCTGTGAAGCGGGGCCCCCTCACGGCACTTGGATGGACCTTTAGCTGACTGAAAGCATTTTACAAAGCTTGCAGCGCTGAGTCAAAGCCCAGGCCTGGTACCAAGGTCTCTCTGCCCTCCCCACTGGCCCTTGCCAGGTGGGAAAAAAGCTACCACTTAGAAACATAACCTTTATTGCACACGGCGCTGGGTCTTTTTTCATAGAAAAAGGTATTAACACATAAGCATCTGCAAATTGAAGCAACTCTTGGTTTTCTTGGAACAGTAAAATCGCATGCAGTGTCTCTGAGTTGGGATTTTGGTGTTGGTCAAAAACCACCTAGATTTGGGGGATGAGTAGGAAGGAAAAATTGCTGTCTTTGTGCCTCTGTCTCAAAAGAAGGTGTGAGAAATATATCGATATATAGCCTTTCAATGTGTTCTCTCTATATATGTATATATCTCTGCACACGTATTTTGTGGGGTGGGGGTTTTGACTTGTATGGTCAAGTTCTTTGTGCCCTGGCTTCATGGAGAAGAAAATAGTTTCATTTGTACAAAAGAGTTCTATGTACAAGTGTTCATGACTTGGGGGAGTTTCTTTTTGTTGTCGGTTGTTTTTTTTTTTCTGTCAGTTTAATATAAATAATTCAGGAAGCAGCCAAGTTGATGTGTGAGGACTGCGGTGCAGAAGTCCCGGCATGCGGCTGCTCCTCTCGGCGCCCTACACCAGGGTGTAGGATTTGGAGTAGGCCCCGGCCCCCTGCTTCTGAGACCGCCCTACCCCTGAAGTGCTCATCTCGAGGAGTGAGTCCCTGGAGCCTCCCATTTTGGTGTGTGGGCCCCCGGCCCGAGGAGCCTCGGTGCTGGGGGCCGGAGGGGCAGTGCTGGGAGCAGCGGGGGGCTCGGCAGGGGCAGGGCCAGGTGCTGGCGGGGCCGTGCCGGCTGGGGGAGCTGGCATGGCCAGAGTCCTCTGAGGTAAGGTGGCTGTGGCGGCGGCAGCAGGGGGCCCTGGGTGTGGGAGGCCCAAGGGTTTGCTGGCAGGGTCCAGGGTCAGGTGGCGAGCCTGGGGGTGGTAGGTTCGAGCCAGGTTCCGGATGGAGGCCTCTCGGGGTGGGACCACAGGGCAGGGCTCTCGCCCATCTGCTTTCCGGAAGAAGGCCTCCGACTTGGGGTACAAGGGAAGATTGCAATAGTCACCTGGAATTGCAGAAACAAAGGTGTTAGAGACAAAGGCCTTGGGAACCTGCTCACTTATCCCTCCCTCAACCAGGTATTTGACCTTTTCAAGCCTTAGTTTCCTTATCTGTGAAATGGGGATGATCTTGTGTCTCTACAGGATTATTAAAGGAGATGAAGTATGTAAAGTACTTTGAAACAGTGGCTGCATATATAGTAGTGGTTCAAATTCATACATGTTGTTTAGCTTCTGATGGTGGAGAGCTCAACACAGCTAAAGCCAAGACTCCCTAACACCTTTTCCTGACTCAGCAAGGAAGGAACATCAGTCCTTGTCCCTCCCTGAAGTGGACCTGACTCTGCTCCTGAGGACTCAGGAAAGACCTCCCCTCTTTCCTGTGGCAGGCCTCCTGATGCTTCGTTAGCTACATGTCCCTACTCTGTTCCTCTTCTGGTAGAAGTTTCCTTCTTCTGAATCTATTTCCACACATGATGCTTCTGGGGCCTCCACACCTGCTCCCTCTGCCCTGTGCCTCTGTCCCCTGGCTGTGCCTGGCCTTGTCCTTAGTTTATCTCATGTAATGCATACCATGCCTGACCAGGTCATGCCTGCCTTCACTGTGCAAATCAGGGCTGATGTCAGGGAAACTCAATAATCCAGTGAAATTTTGCATAGTTCGAAGCAGTGGAGGCCACAAGTCTCTTGAGCCCTTGTACTTTGCTTTCTTCTAGCTCTTCCCCAGGTGACCCTGAGCCCTCCTGCCCTGCCTCAGCCTGGCCTGTGCCCGGTGGACCGGATTCACACTGCATGCTCCAGTGCCATGTGTGGGCTGCCCTGGACCTTGGCCTGCTGCCGCCCCTGAGTTATGACCGATGTGTGCTGAGCTACCAGATCTGCTGCTTTGGGTCTGAATTGACTTAACCAGCACTGAGACCAGAGACTCTTGGCAGCTGACCCCATAAGGGGACCTCGTTCCATTCAGATTAAGGGAACTACTTAATGAGACACCCCTCCCATTAAGGTCAATATCCAGATGTCTCTAGAAGCCTTATGTACTCATAGGTGGGGCTTTTAGGGGGTGATTGGGTCATAGTACTTATAGCTGACTCGTTAAATGATGGCATCTGGTTACTGCAAGCCACGGACAGGAAAGGGTGTACTCTCCCTGGCTCCATCATGCCCCTCTGTCATATGTCCTTTCTTGGGGTGAAACATGAGTCAAAATAAACCTCTCTCAAGTTGTAAGTATCAGGTATTCTGTCCCTACAAGCAGAATATGACTAAAATATCTCCAAGCATCAGTCATTCTAAAGTTAACTATGACAATGCAAATTAGATACTATTACTATCCTTTGCATCTTATAAGTTAAGGGAAAATTAAGGCCAGTGAAATGACTTGCCCAAGGCCAAAGCAATATTAAGAAGTTGGCCGAGCATCTGGGCTCTGAGTGATGTGCTCCCAAGTCCTTGCTCATGGTATGACCCTATGCTACCAAGGACCCAGAGTAGGCTGGCAGGCTCCAGACCTAGTTGGGGATCCAACACTCACTCTTATTGGCCCGGTGGGGGATGGGGACAGCCACATTTTTTCCCCGGTCAGCATCCTGGGGCTTGGGTGGGGAGGCGGTGAAGCGGCAGATGCCGGGCTCTGAGGGTGTGCTCATGGACGTCATACTGTCAGCGTTCTCGTTTGTGCCTGTGGTCATCTGGTCAGAGGAGCTGTCTGAGATGAAGCACTCTGTGATCTCAAACTTGGCATGCTGCAGCTGCTCCTCTAGCTTGGCATGCTCGTAGGCCCGGGCCAGCTCCTCATAGGTGGAAGAGGCACTCTCGGTGGACACCATGCTGTTCCGTCCTTTGTCTGGGGACAGGCAAAGTGTGGGGTTAAAGAGAGAGCAGTAGCCATGGAGGATCAAGCTAAGAGATCCTGCTTTTCTTTTTTCTTTTTGGTGGTACCAAGGATTGAACTCATGATCTGCCTTCTTGCAAGATAGGCAGCAGTGCTACTGAACTAAAAATCCCTGGCCCTGAAATCCTGCTTTTCTGTGAGGATAACAGTGGTGGCCTATATGGGCTCTTTGACTAATGAAGGGCAGAACGTTTTCATTCTTTTTCTTTTTGAGACAGGATCTTGCTATGTGGTTCAGGCTGGCTGTGAACTCATTGGCTTCAATCTGTCAGTGATCCTCCTGCCTCAGCCTCCCAAGTGCTAGGATTATAGGTGTGTGCTACCACTTCTCACTTAGTTTACTTCTTTGACAATTAAATAACCATTCTCTGAAACACTCAGGGGTTTTTTCCAACAAATATCCTGAACACCATTTTCTCTGAAAGTTTCTGGGTAGAGTGAAATAAAATCCTTGACCAAGTAAGGCTCAGTGAGGGTGACTGGTTTTGTTCCAGCCACACCATGGTCAGTGGACTGCTGGGCATGAAAGTGACTTGGACCCTCTGAGTTGGTGGGGAGCAGTTGGGAAAAGCAGAAGGTAGAGAAGAGACGAATGCTAGGGAATTGGAGGAGGTAGGCAGGACGCAGGCAGGGTCCTAGGCACACCTGTGTCCTGAGACAGGCTGGCACTATAGCTGTCACTCTCTGTGACGGTGACACCATGCTGGGAGCCCACAGTGCGCCAGTCAGAGGTGAGTGTGCGGGCAGGCGTGGAGGCCTGACACTTCGTCAAGGTCCACTGGCTTGAGTACCGGTTCCGGGTGCTGTGGGCTGACTTCACGTTCTTCCTGGACACTGGATCTGCACAGAGGGAAGCAAGAGATGAACACGGGGAGTGGCTATTTAGTGCAAAAGGTGGAGAGGGTGGGGTGGGGACAGAAGCAGCCACAGAAGCACCCATTGGGAATGCAAACACATTGCCTCTCCTGACCCCAGATCCCAGAGGAGGAAGCAAGAGTCCAGACATGGAGGCGGTGAACAGGGCCCTTGTCCTCCCCACCCATCCCACTTCTTCCTTCCACCGAGGAAGTCTTGCTGACTCCTGACTTTCCATCCACTCCTTAAAGAGCCTTCAAGGATAACAAGTTGCCCCATGACACACATGCCACGGGTTTGACACCACAGCCCTAAGGGCTCTGACATATTCCATCCTTGTGTCTAGAGTCACAGTGTTCTAGACTGAGGCCCCTGAAGACCAAACCGATCCTAAGCTAGCTCAGAATTTCTAGGCATGGAAACTGAGACACAGAGAGATGAGGTTAGTGAGGCACCCAAGGTTATAGCTAGTCAATCTCTAGTCAAGGTTTGCACATTCTTAATTTCAGTGCTCCTTCTCTGCTTCCACTCTGTTCCTCCTCTTCCTCTCCCTTTTCTTCCCCTGTTGTCACCTCTGTTCTGTGGTGTGCCCAAGACCCCTTGTGTGAGGAGAGGGCCGTCCCCCGGGATAATGCATACTGGTTCCTGGCCGGATGTCCGACATATCAATGAGGGGGCCTGTGCTCTGGATGAGGGCGGGATGATGTAGAGAGACACCGGTACAGAAGCTCTGAGGGTTGACAGCTTGGCTGAACTCAGCATCCGTCACGGGGATGGTGGCCTTGTCATCCCCTAGAGGAAGAAAGGAAGTCACCAGGAATTCTCACCAAATGTCTCCTTACTCCTAAAATTCTCTTTACCTTTATCCAATGCCAAGTTCCCCAGAGGTTGGTGATTCTCCCCTTTGGATTGAGAGGAATCATCCCTTGAGGGAAGCCACAGTGGCACCAGGGCTGCAGCTGGGGCCCAAGGCACTGCGCATGTGCGTGCGTGCGTGCGTGCGTGCGTGCGTGCGTGCCGTGCGTGCATGTGGGCCAGCGGATGCCCTCTGTGGGCTGCAGTCTGAGGAGGCACAACTAGATAGGGACAAAGCTTGTGCACTTGTCACTCACCAATCTGCTTGATGCCTTCCTTGTCCTCAATGAGCAGCTGGACCCTAGGTATGTCGATATGTAGCCGGGGGCCCTGGGGTGGCCCTTTGACAGGGGTATCAAAGCTTCGGTTGTTCTTGCTGTTGGAAGGAGAGAGGTGGGTGGCTCAGCAGCCATAAAGAATTAGGGGAGAGGGCTTTGCAGGACAATGGGATCTTAAAAGCCTGTCTCCTATTCTGGAGTAAAATAGGAGAGGGACACAGAGGGTGGCTCTTGTGTCCCCTGCAGGAGAGAAGGGAGGGATGAGAGAAGAAGCAGTTGTGTGATACCCACCTTATCAACATTTCTGCCAAACTCTTTGCATCTGCAAAAACAATAAAGAGGGAGGGCTGTGTAAGAATGCAGTTGGAGCGGGAAGAAAATAGGAGGAGGTGGGGAAAGAGGTGAGAGAATCCCCTAAAATGGGAAGGATCCCTTAATAAGCAGAGGGAGACGTGTAAGGTCCTACAAACAGCCCAAATCCTGGCGAAGTTTCACTGCTCCTAAGTCAGGACTGGGCTCAGGTCTATTTTGCTTTCCTCAGATTTTTACCTAATAAGGAGGCCTTTCCTGAAGGACAAGGGGCAAAGTGCTCCACTGCTTTGTGAGCTGACTTTTATCAAACAGGACACTGTATCAGGCCAGAAATAGGCATCACTGAAGGATCCACCCTCAGTATCTCTTGGGGAGAAGAGAGTGGAGGATGGGCTTGGATGATTACACTCCCATATCAACCAAGAGGCTTCACTTCTTGTAGTATAGGGCTTCTGCTCCCAAAAAGTGCATGAAGAGAGCTGGAGTGTCAGAAGGGCCTTGAATATGATCAGGATTCTAGGTCTGTGATACTGGAAGAATTGAAGAGCTGACTCAATCAATTAGAACTCTGATAGCTGACAATGAACTGTCAGAGTAAATCCTGAGAACAGCATGCATCCAACCATCCAACCACCTAACCATCTGTGTCCTCAGCCTTAGATCCAGTGATCCATCCATTTATGTACCCACCAAAGCAAACATTCATCTGTCATCTACCCACTAAATCATCCAGCCATCCAACCATTTACTCATCCATCCAACCATATCTGACTACCCATCCCCCAACCATGCCTTTAACATCCATCTATCTTTCTATTTATGTGTCATGTTTTCCATCCAACCATTGTAGCATCATTTTGCCACTCATTCACTCAAAAGTCATCAAATTATTCCACTGTTCCAACTACTCTTTTTCCAACCATCTATTCATATTATCCATCAAAATACCCATCCATGCATCCAACCGCCTAAGCATCCATCCATCCATCCATCCATCAATCCATCAATCGATACTTCATAGCTGAGCATCTAATGACTCATCCATTTAGTCATCCAACCATCCATTCATCCACCCACCTTAAGGAGCATTATAATTTTCACTCTGTCCTACTCTTTCCCATTGCTTTTCACTTTAGACTTGAATTCTATACACATGGCCTGTCCCTTCTTCATTCATCTCTTTATCTGTACTATTTGGTAATGCCTATGATGCATCAGACTCAATAAATGTTTTCTAAATGAGTGAACAAATATTTTTGAGGCTGGATTAGGTTCTGGGAAAATTGAGACATATGAAACTCATTTATACCAGACTGTGGTATTATATGTTAGAAGAGGGGATGATAGGGCCGGGGAGTTAGCTCAGTGGTTCCGGCGCCTGTCTCGCAAGCGCAAGGACCCGGGTTCGATTCCCCGGTAACCACATAACAATACTGGGTGTGGTGACCCACACCCAGCAGCAACCAGTACCACATACCACAGTGCCGGGCGTGGTGGCTCACGCCTGTAATCCCAGCACTCGGGAGGCAGAGACAGGAGGATTGTGATGTGAGTTTGAGGCTGAGCTCAGGGCCAGCCTGAACCACAAAAGCGAGACCCTGTCTCAAAAAACCTAAAAAAAAAAAAAAAAAGGGGATGATATTCAAAGCATTTAGTATTTTATGGGCATAGAAACTCCACATTCAGAACTGAGCAGGTCCTAGAGATGTGTATTTACCAATGTCAGCCCCAGTTGGTGCAGGCACAGAATCTTTTGGGGCACAGAGAAGAAGACAACTAAGAGGTTTCAG